>JAHWFP010019947.1:0-23721 GCA_023313725.1 Lithobius niger
TTTGTTTGCCAGTAGTCCTACTGTTCCTACCTCATCACCTCCATAATATTTAAAAGCTGTCTTAGTTAATGCAGAAAAGTTAACTAAATATGTATAAAGCTAAACTTGTTAAGGATTCTAGCTTGAATTCATGATACCAATGAACTGAGCGAAAATCGTGTACAGTAAGTTGCTAAACTGAAAATTGATTTGCTGCCTTAGACCGTCAACGCCATGATTTAACAGACATCTTAGTTAAGAGACCTTGGGATGCCAACGCCTTATCAGTTATCTCTAAAAAGAGAACACCCAATTTTAAAAGCCCAACGCACAACGCGAAGTTTGTGAGGGGTCAAACACACCCCAAACAAACGGAGCAATAGGAGCCCAGTGGTCAAAAATCCCGGCCTCCCAACCAAGAGGACGCAAACTCAACTTCAGCGTCTAAACAATACTGAACTTAAAAAAAAATTCACTGTGTTCACAAATGGCCATATACCTTTGAGGTCCGACTGTGTTTTCTGGCTATATTATAGCCGAAACGTCAGCTAATTTTGTACAGAAAAAACTTGTTAAGCTTTCTTTCCAAGTTTTCGTCAGCTGAAGTCTTGATAACAATTAATTCCATAAAAGCCGAGCAAAGAATCAAAATTGAAGAATAGTTGGTGGTTTAATTTGCTAGTAGCCCATCGCCACTGTGATTTAAAACTAATTCTCAGTTAATTAATCTTCCGCCATTTGTGAAGTCAGCAACAATACTTTTCAAACCTAAATTACTCAGTGTTTGTTAAAGTGTTTGGTCACAATTAGGTTTTTACGACCTCTCATGCTAAAGAATTTTTACGAAAACAACCAACATTTGCTTAACAATGTGGCGCAAACGTGTCTCGGGAAGCCGAAAATATGCCCTCAAATAACGTAAAATGCGTTGGCTTCCAGGGCTCTGCCCCGGACCCCGCTGAGGGAGCTTACTCCCCCAGACCCCTACTAAAGTGGATCATATTTCTATAAAAAAAGTGTTCATTTTCTTTGCTACCCCCGTTCGGGAATCATTGCCCCCCTATCTGGAGTTGGCTGGCGCCACTACTGCTCTTTCATCTGGCCCTCTTCCCGACCGAAGACCATCTCCACCCGATCAGCAACCATGCCCAAGGTAACGAAAGAAGCCCAGAAAGACGTCTCTATCCGGACGACCACTCCTCTGCCTGCCAATTCGTCTGCTGTTTATTTTGATGATGCTGCCAGCCTCCCACACACCGTAGTGCCTTCCTCGCCTCAAGCTTCGGCCCACGATTTGGTTCCATTTCTTTCGCCCGGCAAGTCTACATTACCTTCCGCCGACGAGACTGTCTACACTGCCGCGACTTCGCCGCTCCAAGCCGGGCAATACATGCCGCCCGGATTTAATGGCGCTTGAGCTCGACCTCCGTGCCTCAAAAGACACATATTCCAAACTCAAACGAAAATACAAGCATTAGTCACTGTTGGGAGCTCATCACGAAAGGCGTTCTCCTCAGTCTCCGCTCAACTTGTCGTCTCTTTTGTCCCACCCAAGCCATTCGATTTCATGTAGCGAGATCAACCGCTTATGTGAACGTGCCGTTAGTTATTTCGAATACTTGTAACCTCAGCCTGATCCTCCGCTATCGGTCTTGACTTTCATGAAAGTCAACTACACGAAAGACTGGGTTGCAGCGACATCTAGCGACACCAGCCACAAACGGTCTCTTTCGTCATCACACCAACCAGCAAAGAAACCCTGTGCTTTGCCGAAACCAACACAGACTCAACTATCTCCCTTTCGTCGTCCGGCTACTCTGCCTGACCGTCTTTCATCATCAGCACTGCCGCATATCCTTGACGACCCTGGCCACGATGACAACGAAAGCAACCTTGGCTCCACTTCTGTATTACATTGTCAATCGCAACTGAATTCGTCTTTTGTCCCTAACGAAAGACTGCTCGAGCGCCACATCCACTTCCCTGACAATACTGATGCTGACGACCCATCCAGCATCCCTCTTTCGAACCTACTCAAGACGGTCGAAGACTCAGTTCCAGACTGCTTCCTATACAAGTCATCTTCTTTTGAGCCGGGCCACCGGGTTTAGCTTCAGCGTCCAGGACCGGAATTCCAAGCAACGATCTGTTTTCAGCCAATCGACTGCGCTTCTCACCAACCTCCTACGCAATGGTGGCCTGCTTTCAGGCAGAGGCCAACCTCTTGAACGGGCTAAGGAACCCCCTCTACCTCACCCCGGCCGAGAAACTTGGCTCTTTTTGGCGATCCTTTTGGCGATGGCTCCACCAATGCCAGAAATTTTGAGTCTGAATTTTTGAATGCTGAAATAAAAATGGATGTTGGTACAGCTCTTTACTTTCCCAAGAAAGCTGAAATTCCTGCCCACGTCCTTTTTAACAACGATAAGCTTTTATGATTAGGTCTGCGTGCAGCCTCTCGAGCTGACGTCCTGAACATAGCAGTAAATGCCTCATGTGAGAAGCTTTCGGCTAGCCAACTTCTGAAGTCAACTTTTCCACTGTCATCTCACAATAATTCCAGAAGGCCGGTTTCGCAACCTACCACCCTATTAATTGGCTGACAAGGGCACTATTCAACACTAACCTACTGATGCATGACATGGCCCTATAAACAGTGTCGAACCTAAACGACCCCTTCAAGCACCAGTTAAGAAACTAGTCTCTCCATGAATCAGAAATTATCTTTCGTGGTGTGATACCAAAATTGGCAAAAAAAAAACAAGCAAAGGCATCAACAGAACCCCTACTCAAAGAACCCCAAGCTTTAATACACCCAGAACAACAGAGACAACTGCCGAACCCCAAGTCACATCCAAACACCTCGGAGAACTCCAAAAACTGACGTTCAGATGAGAATCAGTCCTTTCGTTCCAAGCCTTACATCCACAAAAGCAATGGCTGCGTTTGTCGGAGCTCCACTTCTGACAGATGAAGCCACCGCTCCTCTACAGGACGGAAGAGGAAGTCTCGTAGCAATCAATAACGCCACATTACTGTCCAACCTTCCAGTCGGAGCACGCCTATGCCACTTCCTCCCGGCCTGGAATCACATAACATCAAATCAACAAATCCTTTTGATCATCCAAGATGGTTTTTGCGCAATGTTCATCACCAAACCTCCTCTCGCCCCATCTTCTACCTGGCAATTTGCACAATGCAACAACCCACACCTGTCATCCGAAATCCAGGATCTACTAACGAAAGGCGCAATAAAGGAACACCACCTTCCACCGGGTCCAGGATTGTACAGTTCCATCTTCCTATGATCCAAGAAATTGGGAGGCGAAAGGCTGTTCTTCAACCTAAAGTACTCAGTCAATACATGGGCAACAACGATTTCAAAATGGAAATCTTAGACTCCATTCGCCAATATTTGAAAAAAGACGACTGGACGATCTCTATAGACTTGGAAGATATATACCTTCATGTTCTAGTACACGCATCAATCCAACACCTCTTCCGCTTCTTGTACGTTAACGGAGTCTACGAATTTCCGTGCCTCCCATTCGGCCTGAACGCTGCACTCAGGAACTACACCCTTGTACTAAAACCAATCTTGGCACACCTGCATCAAAACCAGGTAGTAGCAAGCGCCTACCTAGACAAGTGGCTACTAAGCAACCCGAATGTAGCGGACCTCTGCATCAATTGAAAGATTGAAGATTTCATCTTCGTAGGTGTCTCCTTCAACCTAAAATATCAAACAATAATGCCTCCACCAGACAGGATAGACGACGACATACAAGAAGCACGATCCTTTCGTCAACAACCTCATCACACCCTTAAAGAGCTAAACTTCCTTATCGGCAAGACTCCATTGCGAGACTCAATGGCAATCTTATCCCCTATGGGAGATGGACGACCAGGTCTCTTCACCATTGCCGTATCGACACATGGGGAAATCTGCCAGACCAACCAAACTTGGTCCTCCCAACATACAGGAATTTTCCAACAGAAACCTTTCTGTGGTGGTCAGATGTACATAACTCTCTCACAGTTTGTCCCTCTCACATCACTTCCGACACCTGGTCAAAGGGAAAATTATCCAAGTACAAGCAGGCAACACGACAGCAGTAGCCTACACTCACAAAACTCCACGAAGTGACCTCGTCAATCTTCCATCTCTGCATAAAACACAACACAACCATCCTGCCACTTCATATCCCTAGCAACCGAAATGTGATATGCAGACACTCTCTCGCCGGAAACTCCAAACAGGGGAATGGACTCTTAAGAAATGCATCAGCAAATATCTCTTCAACATTTGGGGCACCCCAATAATCAACCTATTTACCACGAGGCACAGTGAGAGACTACAACATTTTGTCATCAGAGTCCGGGACGACCGAGCCATAGCTCTACACATTAACCTTCCCTTGGGTGAACCTCTATGAGTACCTATTTCCACCATTCAAACTGCTCCCACTAGTCCTACAAAAGATATCCCAAATAGAAGATACTACTGATTGCTACTGATCGCACCCAGTTGGCCATCAGCAGCGTGGTTCTCTCATGTTCTAAGTCTCATAATCGACACTTCAAGAAGCCTTTAAGCAATACAGGATATGCTATCACAACAAAAAGGGAACCAAGTTCCACCCAAACACCAACACTCTAAACCTTCACGGGTGGCTACTATCTTCAAACTCCTCAATAAGGCAGGAGCTCATGAGGAACAAGCAACCCGCATTGCCAGCAAAGCCATCAGGGACTCGACCAACAGAATTTATGATAGCCACTGGACAAAGTGGTTTCATTGGTGCAACAGGGGAAAAGTCAATCCTGTCAACCCCCCTCTACCAGACCTCTTGAAATTGCTCAATGACTTATTCAAGGAAGGATTAAAAGGATCAACAATCCTAGTCTACCGCTCAGGATTGAACTTCATCTTCAAAGCAGCAGGCAACACAACCTCCTCGATGATTACCGCATCTCCTCCCTCATCAAATCTTTTTGAAAGAGATCGTCCTGCAACACGCCGTGTCTTCCCTGATTGGGACCTCTCCATCATCCTCCAATCACTGATGAAATCACCCCATGGTCGAACCAATGCAAAACTGCTCAATTAGCATCCTCACCCACAAAACGGTGTTTCTCATAACGCTTGCAGCAAGTCTCCGATGTAGTGAAATTCTAGTATATCAGCAGATCCTGCCTTCTGCATCTGAACCAGCCAAGCCTATCGTCATCCCAGCCTTGTCCATCATCACTGGCAACGAACCTGAAAGATTTCTATGTCTGGTACGTGCTCTCGCTACTACAGAACAAGAACCGACAACAACGAACTCCGCAAAGGCAGAAATCGACTCTTTCTACTCTTCAAACGAGGTGTCGGTGAGACTTCGGCAGGCACCAACGCACACTGGATTAAAGACGTCATCCTAAGTGCGCACGAGAACCAAAACATCAGTTGTGCTAACAACAACAACCCCCCCCCCCCCTTAAAGCACTCAGAAACGGAAGCAAGTCCCTCATCTTTAAAATCAAATGACCCATTTCAAGGCCGCCACATTTTACGAAAGTGATCCAAATTCGACTGTTTGCCTGTTTTCTGAATAAACAGTGAAGTTTGTTAATTTTTGGGGGGAAGTCTGTTCATAACTGCCTGCCTCCTGACTTTGATGAGGTCTATCTGTGAATGCAAAAGTTCACAGGTTGTGTACATTTTCCAGCGGCAATAAGAAACAGTATTTTGCTGGCTGAGAATTGTTTCTTTTGCCTAGGAAAACGTACATAACCTCACTCACCCTACCTCCCCTATTGAGTTACTGTCTTTACAATATCGAGAGGAAAATGAATGCCTGCCTTTCGTGCTTTCATATAGAGAGGTCTACGCCGTACATGCGTAGTCGGGTTACGGAACTGGCGGCTACAAGCAACCGAGAGACCTCCTGGGAAACTCAGCATTACAAAAATTCATAGGTTTTTTTTATGATTTCCTAGGCAAAAAAAAACAATTATTGGCAGGCCCGTCCAGAGGGCCGGCAAAATACTGCTTTCATGTTCTGTTAGTAGTTACTTTATCACAGTTCTGACTTTTTAGTCATGCATCCTTGAACAATGAAGCTAACTGAAAAGTTATAAGGAATCAAAAAATACTATCAGATCACTATAGGCTACATAAAGAAATAAGTCATAATTGCAGAAGGTATCGCAGCAATTTGTTTTCTTTAAACCTGTGAAAATTGTCAGCCCATTGGTGATTACCAGTATTATCAGTACTACTAACATTCTAGTTGTACTTCACGGTAGGATCCATAGTTGGGCATGTGACTAATTTGTTTCTCTATGTATATCATTAAAAATGCACGATGTGCGTGCATGTTTGATTGTACACCTTTTCCTCCGGAGCTAATGCACCTACGAAGGTGAGAGTAGTGCCAAATAAGAGATGATTCAAATTGGCATCTTTTCAACGCTACTAATACGGCCTATTTTTGTTTTTCAAGAAAAACAACTCTGAAAACTGGTTCATGTGTTAATGGTTTAATTTAGTAGAATTAAGCTTTAATACAATAAGAAATCGGTATCGCACCGATAAACCATTCGATTATTCTCTTCATTAGCATAATAAAAGATAACATTAACCCTTTCAAAGCCAAATTAATTACGGTTATTATTTATTTATTTTTAAGTCCTATTATTATGGTAGTTGGGTCATTATCACTTACTTCTTTTTAACACAGTACCAAAAGTGTTCCAGTTACTCCAAACTAGCAAATTTTCGAATGCTTATACTGGCGTTCCTCCTCAGGCTTGGGCAATGAGACGCACACGCACCAACTGTCCTATTTCCAAACCGAACGCGATATTCCCCCCCCCCCCCCCCCGGCCCCACCTTTTCATCGATGTATCAACTTTCCAGGTTGCTGCTGTCAAGCTCCGTGTCTGTCGCTGTTGTAATAGGGAGAAACTTCTTACACTTCGTCTCCAGTTTTTCACACAGTTTGGGGGTCACAATTTTATTAATCTGCTTTTATTACCCTGCATTTAAGCAGATCAATAAAATTGTGACCCCCGAACTGTGTGAAACAGCGACACACATGGAGCTTGACAGCAGCCACCTGGAAAGTTGATACATCGATGAAAAGGTGGGGTGGGGGGGGGATTTGAATCATCGCATTCGGTGTGGAAGTAGGACAGTTGGTGCGTGTGCGTCTCACTGCCCAAGCCTGAGGAGAATGCCAGTATAAGCATTCGAAAATTTGCTAGTTTGGAGTAACTGGAACACTTTTGGTACTGCGTTAAAAAGAAGTAAGTGATAATGAACGAAAGCCGAAGTAAATTATCCGTACCATCGGTATTTAAAGTAGTTGGGTCAGTCGCGGGATTCGAACTGGCGTTCACTTGGTTTAGAGATGACGCTGACCACTGGGCTGTTGCTGCTCGCTTTGCTTGGGGTCCCCAGGGACCCCTCACAAAGCTTGCAGTGCGAGTTGGGACTTAGTTTCTGCTCCATCATCTTGCAACTGTTATCATTTTGCTACGGCGGGCCGAAAGGGTTAATTACTAGCAACGTCAGATCAGTAATCGGGAATAAACTAGCATTCATTAACTACTTATTATAGGCCATCTTTATAAGCCCATCTATCATAAACTGCCAGTTTAGGCTAGCGCACTTTGGCCAGCAGCCAAGTTATGAGTTATCCAGATCAGACTTGTAGCTCAGTGGTCCCAGAGCAGCTCAGGAACCTTCTAGTTACACCTGTTCACACTATTAAAAATACGAAAGTTCGGATAACTACTATGAGAGTTCATTTCACGATCTTGTTCAAGAATTTGAAAAATGTTCGCTCAATCTCAAAACAAACAGAACACTCTACCGTATTCCGCAAATTTTCGACAGTTCTTTTTAGTAGATAGAACACACTTCAACTGTCTTCGTCAGGCTTTGTACTTGCTTTTCTTCTTTGGCGTACAACATGGCTTGCGCTTGGTTTTGAACACGGCAGTCGTAGCCTTTTAGATTTATCAACCTCCTTCCATCTGCTCATAAGGGCTTGACGACCTAAGCGACCGCCTTATGAGCAGATGGAAGGAGGCTGATAGCCACAGCGTGACAATCGCGTTGGAGCCGGTGGTGTTGCAAACATTGTTGTTGATAAAACCTTTTGGTGTTTTATAAGTGTTGAAACGATACCAAAAATAAAGATGTGTGATGCATCAACAATAACAACTTAAGATATTATTAAGATATTGTAAAGTAGGCCTATGTCTTTTTCATTATTGTTTTGTATCAATCCTACCTTGAATTCGGTAAAACAGTTCGTAAAAACACTGCTTTTTAATACGTGCATTTTTTTAGTGGGGGAGGTGGGGGAAGGGAGTCACTCCACCCCCACACCCATGGCGCAACCAGAAGAAGGAGCAAGTGGGGACATTAGTTTGTTCTCCAAAAATAAATCAAAGTAGCCAAAAGTGAAACATAATAACATATTGTATGGGCGGGAAAATCTCAAAAAAGGTACCTTCCAGAATCCAAAATAGGTGTTGAAATAGATAAAAATGTTAAACCTTCCGGGGCTCTGCCCCGAACCCAGCTGGGGGAGCTTACAGTGCTCCCCCAGACCCCCTAGCTGTGGTTTCAAGGAGTTGAAAATTACCCTCCCTTCTTTCCTCACCAAACAAATGGCATTTTCGGTACTTTACTAAATAGAAATTAAGCACTGCCTCCCAACAAATCGCCCCGGGGAAAAATGCCCTGGGGAAAAAACGCCTCCAGGAAAAAATGCCCCCAAGAAATAACGCCCCTAGGAAAAAAAGCCTCCAGGAAAAAATGCCTCTAGGAAAAAACGACCCCAGGAAATAATACCCCTAAGCAAATGGTTTTGGTTTGCACCTCCAGGTTCGCCCCATTCTTAACTACACTTCCTTAACTTGTAAGGTTCAAAATTGAGCTGGTTCATCTATGCCAGCGTTTGTTAGCTTCAGATAACACAAGGCTCCAAGAAATTTATTTTAAAAAAGTCGAAATTGTGAGCATTTCCATGCCCCGAGTAGGGATTCCGCTAGCGAATTTGTACGTTTATGACATTTGCTCCGTTTGCAATTGATTTACCGAGTGTATTTTTATCTTAAAAACTGATGTGACTTAGTGAAATTAAAATTGTGGGTGATTCCGTGAAGATAGTCTATAATAGGGAGATCTCAAAAATTGGAGACGGTATTCTGGTTCCATAGATTTTTTTATGAAGAAAGAAGGCTAGTTTAAGTAAAAAGTTAGCTAGGTATGTAAATTTTAAACGGGGAGAGTTTAGTAAATACGTAAAGATATTATTTAAATAAAATTCTTTGAACTCTAAGTCATTTGAAGGAAACTATGCTCGTACAGATGAACCAGCTCAATTGTTAACCTCGCTAGACGTTTTTGACGAAGGAAGAAGTTTAGTTAAAGGAAAAAAAGTAGCTAAAAATGAATTGTAAACGGAGCATTTAGTGAATGGCCTACGCAAAGATATTTTTTTTTTAAATTTCTTGGAGCATTAAGTAATCTGAAGCAAATTAATGCTCGTATAGCTCAGCGTCTTAAATCTGAGGCTAAGCTAGAATGGCCACCACTAGGGTATTTCACCCAACTTGGGGGCATGTTTTCCTATGGGCGTTTTTTCCTGGGGACATTTTTTAGCCGTTGCGTTTTTTCCAGGGGGCATTTTGTCAGGTTTTTTTTTCTGGATACTGCCCCAGACCTCTTAGGTTTAAGAGGGATTTAAATTGGAAATTAAGAGGAGAACTTAAACCCACTAACAACTAACTGATTTGACCTTTGAGTAAACTTACGTTTGTTTAGCCTATAAACCTTGTGTGGTTTCCCTTACTAGCATGCCGAAGTGCGATTATTATTGTTGCTTCTAATTGATTGTTAAACTGGCCGGTGAGAGTTGGCAGAACTCGCACACTCATAAATCATTGACTAAATCAGTATAGCTCGATTTGCAATAGATTTACAATGGTGTCAGATATTATGATTCGAAATTAAGCCCATGCCTTCAATCATTCTTTAAAACCAGCAATGATCACATATTGGCTAGTCAAGAAAGAGATTCTAACTTTAAAAAATAATATAAAAATAAAGCTTGAATTTAGTCCAGTCTGCAGCGAAAAATTCTTTCATTATCAAGAATTGTAGCTAAATTCAGTTTGGTGCGGTGTGTACACAATAGCATAATTTATAAATCCCGTAATTGTATGAGCATTACACTGTTTGGATCCATTTAAAATAGTACGAATTCATGTGAACCGTTGCAGACCATTTTTATTATGATCACGCAACCTTATTCAACCATTTAACACACCAGATGTTTTAGACTTAGCAGAAATCAGGAATGGCTGTTTAAATAAAGCATAACATCAATTGCGAGATTTTATATCTAAATTACACGCAGGTCCAACAGACCAAGCATCTCAAGTTGAGACCCCAGTTTTTGCCCCAGTCAGTAGCTGTATCCAGCGAGGGCATCTGCAACCCTCATTCCTCCTTGCAACACAGCGAAAAAAAACATGTTAAGCATAAACGCGATGATCCACACACTTCCGAGTGTATGCAGGAGCGAATTCATTAAGAACAGCAGAAATTCTATGAAAAACGTAAATTGCGTCCAACGTATGGTTATTTTACGTGCTCCAGTGCAATATTTCAGAAATCAGACTTGACCTAAATTTTGAGCAAGCAAACATTACATAGCAACAGCCAGTTAGCCTACCAGCTCATAGAAAAACATTACTGATGCAACAAATGCGGTTTCGTCACCAAAACGATTTTCATTATCTTGAACATCTTGATGTACCTGAAATTAAGCAATTTATCATACGAATTATATCAATCCCAATGATCCAGGGCGTTGCAGCAGCACAAAGCACCAAGTAACTTAACTGTTGAAATCGAGGAAAGATGCCGTACAAATGTGTAGTGTGCGATCCCATTGCAGAAACTCCGTTAAAGACCTGAAATTTCGGCACATACTTCCATGTAATGTCATTATAAACTATGTAATCGATACATCTATTTTATTTTATTAAAACCCAAGAGAGACAAATTTTGTGCATGTAATTTGCTACATTAAAGCTACAAACGTGCCAAATGTATAGAATGCAGTTCAGAGCGATAACCAGCGTATAACACGAGCGTAGCCAATGTGTAGAGCAGCACGATATAAATGCTAAGCGTAATAAATACATGTAAATCAAGTCATCCATACTATGGACAAAGTCTTCTAAATAACTTGATCAGCCCAGACATAAAATTAAAAAGATGAATTGAGATCGGAATGTTTAATTCCAGTATTCTGAGCCGGACGACAAACCTCCGTGCGAAGTACATGAGTACTTAACTCTGTCCAAGCATCAAATTGAAAATCACAGGTAAACACGTTGAAGCTAAATAAAATCAGCAAATAATAATACGTCAGTACTCCTGAAGTAGGTATAACAGTAGAAACTGCATTTCTCAGATTACGTACGAGCCGTAATAGCGAAGCAAAAACGTTTTGTAAACTTGACAAACATTGTAGTATTCATCCAACAAGCGATCGATCCACACTAGCCCTGTGGACAAGTAAATATATATAATCTTGGCATGCGACACACAGTCTTAGTTAGCGATATGTATAGTCTACCAGGGATGCAGTCGAGCAAGCTAAAAACTCGAAGGATGTAAATCGAAAAATAAAAAGCATAGCTTTTCATTGAGAGATACAGATGCTATTATGAAGTTCTCACAACATGTAAAGAGTACATTTTAGTCGTACGTACTGGCAGGTGCAACCCAGCAATGAAAAATTCAAAATTTCTTGGTTTATTGCCTCGGCAACACAGGATAGCGCATTATAAGCATTTATGAAGGATAAACGTAACTCAGTAACCGATTTTACTATGACAAAGCTAGGATAGTACGTATCAGCCGTATCAAAGACTGTCACTTACGCAAAACCAAAATTCGTCCAAGTTCCACAATTCAAACTTGCAAATTTTCGACTATCTTTTCGACTAGCCTTCTTCAGGCAAGAGTCATGAGACTTGCACACCAACAACAACCACCACCAACGAACTTCGCCAAGTCCACTACATTCAAATTTCCCTCCCTATCCCAGTGAGCCTTGGAACTGTCAGCTCCCAAGCTCACTGGCTGAGTTGGCTCCCTCATCAATGCTGGAGCTGTTGCTGAATGAAGGTAAGAATTTTCCCCAGCGTTTCGTCAGCGGGAGGGACGAGGAAAGCTGGATGAAGGAGCTAAGAAAAAGTACGAACAAGGGAAAAAATTGAAAGAAGATGGAGGTAGTCCAAGAGATGATGCCAAGATGGTGGATAAAGTGGCATCCATTGTAGGAGGTGTGTATTGGATCCCCTGCAAAGATTGTCCACAAGGTTACATAGGCGAGATAAAAAGGCAAATTTGCATCCGAGTCAAGGAACTTGCACAAGCCACCATTGACGGAGACAAGAAGAGCGCTGTAGCCTTGCACTGTGAAAAGAATAAACACCAAGCAGACTGGGAAAACACCAAGGTGATGCTGAAGTCGGACACGAGCAGGGGAGCACACCTCCGTGCATTGGAGGCCATTGCCATTCAATACTGCCAGGATAGGAAGATCCCACTTATGAACGTGCAAAAATCAGCATATCAGTAGATAGGAAGAATAGTGACAGCAGAACTGAATCAAAAACTCACGAAAAGCTTTGAAAAATTCTTACCTTCATTCAGCAACAGCTCCAGTATTGATGAGGGAGCCACCTCAGCCAATGAGCTTGGGAGCTGACTGAGTTCCAAGGCTCACTGGGATAGGGGAGGGAAATTTGAATGTAGTGGGCTTGACGAAGTTCGTTGGTGGTGGTGGTGGTTGTTGTGCAAGTCTCATGACTCTTGCCTGAAGAAGACTATCAGTAGATAGTTGAAAATTTGCAAGTTTGAATTGTGGAACTTGGACGAATTTTGGTTTTGCGTAAGTGACAGTCTTTGATATGAACTTCGACCAAAGTAATTCTGCCGAATTAACGGTATTTTCGAGTATCAGCCGTACTAGTAAGGCAAGTTTTACCCTGTAAATAAGGTAAATTAGATTTGCATTGAACAGTATGAACGTAACAAAGGGCAAGCATACCCCATAAGAGAATTTCGAAGTAACAAAGATTTTGCAAGCATACGTTCACGTATAAGATTAACTTCAGTTAGTAATATGTAACAAAATCGAGCACTTGAAAACCCGAAAAACTATAGGTGACCCGAAAATGCAAACGAAGTTCATTTATGTTCCCGTTGAATTGAAAAGATCCAGTAATTAAATTTTGATGGAGAATAATTTGTTTGTGACATATTAGCACGATTCCCATTGAAACATGACAATAGGCTATTTGCACGTTCACTATTTATGAAAGTTTAAGATTTCGTAGGTACGTCAGCAGAAATCTCATTTAAGAGAAAATGAATAAATAAAAATAAATAACCCCATTGAGCATTTCTCCCACCCTGCAAGGCACAGCAACTAATTTTCATCAATGAAATCTCACTGAGCACAGGACAAAAAAGGGACATTCTCTCGTAAATTGAAATAACTAAGCAAGTCGATACTAAGCATATAAATAAGATTGTTGTAAAGCACAAAGTCATAAATTGGAACACGTAGCGGAAGTCACGAACTTTAACGTAAAATAGAAATTTTCCCGTTATGGCGCAAGGCTGTATTAGTAGGCATGTCAAATGAGACGACGTAAGCAAAGCGAGCCAAGAATTTTGAATGGTGCAAGGCTGTATTTTTATTGGGCACGCCAGAGTAAAATAACAATTTAAAAGGAGGATGAATTCATTCCCATTAAAACCGTAAAATTGGATCCGAATCGGGATACAGTTTCCTTCTAATTTTTGCGGTGATCTCGAAAGGCACAATGAAGGATTTTCGTCAAGTTTAACGAAAAAGGTTCACCACGCATGAGGAATAAAAATATAAAAAGCATACATTAAAATAAATAAATCTGAAGTAACCTGAAGAAAATCAAGCTCACACTACTGAATGGCGCAAGACAAATTTATCAGGCACATTGGAAGAAAAATTGTGATTTACAGGCAAGCATCCTTTTCACCTGTCGAATTTGAAGAATCACTTTTTTTTGTCAGGCACGATAGCAAATCGCTAAAGTTTTGTTGTAAACCAGAAAACAGCAGATTTCAGTATCCACCAAAATTAATTAATTAACCCAAAACTTCCTCCCATTTTTCCTGTCGTTCCCCCATTCCGTAAGACGAAAGAAAAGGATTTTCGTCAAGTAATAACGAAAAGTTCACTAGGTACGGAACACAAGGAATAAAATAAGAATAAAAGCCTGATTTTTTTTACTTAAAGAGATTAGCATTGAGCATTTAAAGGCACATGGCCAATTTTATCAGGCATGCCCCATAAAACCAGTAAAACCACAGTAGTAAGATTTTGCTATCACAATTTCCGTTGTTATAGTAAGATCTTTCCTAGTCCAGAAGGCACGAGATTTTTTATACGTAGGACGCCACATCCAAAACACAAAATCAATATTTTCTTCCGATACTATAACCAGTCTCTTCAGGTACAAAGCTATGATTTTCGTAGAACGCAGACAATTGCAAATGAAGCAGAACGATTTTCACTTAACAAATTCTTAGTGCCATTTCCATAAGATATGGCCAAGAATTTCTCAAAAAAAGGCATAAATTAGTTTACTAAGTACGAAAAGGGAAATAAAAATTTGTCAAGCACAAAGCCACCAACCTTCCTCAGGCACTAAGACTAAGCCGCCAACTTTTTTCAGGCATGCCAGCAGCAATAGGTCGAACCCTTGCACAGCTTAAAAGCCCGAGCATTTTCTCCCAGCTAATCAGCCAATCAAAGCAGCACATTCAATATACCGTAACGCGACACACCTAGCTGTGAATCCATAGGCAATACACAACCCTAAATTTTCTACCAAAAATCGAGAGAAATCTTTACAAATAAAAATCTAAAAAACATCCAGATTAAATTTAGTTAGTAATATCTTAAAATTAATCGTCACGCTCACTTTCAAAAACGGGATACAGTCCCTGTCTTGCAAATTTTCGATTGTTTATCAACAAGCCACTATCAAGAAAAATGAGTGCTCTTTTTCTTGATAGTGCCTGATGAAAATTGTTGATAAACAATCGTAAATTTGCAAGATACGGACTCATCCTATTTTGAAAGTGAGCGTGACGATTAATTTTCGTGTCCAAGATATTTCCATGGAGTTTCAAAGTAATTCCAGTAAGCCGAACGGTTTATTTTGACTTAGCATTAAATGGGGAAATACCATAAATTAACACTATAAAGAAAAGCTTGAAACTAAAATTGAGAGGAATTAAGTACACCTTTTGCTAAATGCATCTAGTATCTGCTAAAAAGCACTGTCCCTCGTGCAACAAGCTATCGAAGCGCACCTAACAAAATTTTCACCAATAGATGGCGTTAGCGGCTGGCAAAAAAAAAATCCATGGGGGTATGATCGAAAACGAAACTTATAAATGAACAAGAAATCATGAGAAATAAACCAAAAGAAATTCCACGTAAATAACAACTTACATTAGTAAGCATGGAAGCGAATTAATAAAATAAGGGACCAACATCTAGCAACAGGTACCCTACTTTTAAAATTTAGCGCAATTTGTGAGAAACTACAAGACGTAAACTCGAACGAAGCTCAACAAATAAAAACAGAAATGGGCCTTTTGGTTAAAATATCTTGATCATAGAGAAGTGCAAGAATTAATCCAGATTGCGGACAAAAAACTCGCGTATTTTGGTTGTTTGTTTAAAAAGTAAAAGGTGAATCAAAGAAACGCACATTTTACACTGAATTACCTATTCAGAAATGGATCATAGAAGATCAAGCATTTGCGCTTAAAACGGTTTTTTTTTTATTAGTAGTGCAAATATAACACAGGTGTCACGGTAGAAATTGAAAATTGTACGACCTTATGTCAGGAAACAGTAATGGTGCAGAAATCAATATTCTATTGTTTCAAACCACCTGACAATCGATAATAACGACCCGATAGGTGATAATAGTGGCCAAATGACAGTCGTAATAACGACCCGATAGGTGATAATAGTGACCAAATGACAGTCGTAATAACGACCTGACAGATGATAATAATGACCCGACAGGTGATAATAACAACCAGACGACATGCCATAATAACGACACGACGGGCAATAATAACGACCAAACGATTGATAATAGCAACCCTTCCCCTCGATGTCGAACTAACAGCCCGTTGTCGAAGTAACGACCACCTGTTATCGACCTAACGGCTCATTGCCGAACTAACGACCAGTTGCCGAACTAACGGCCCACCCGTTGTCAAGCTGACAACTCGTTGTAGAACTAACGACCCCACATTGTCGAACTAACGACCTGTTGTACGAGTAACGGCCCATCACGTAGACGAAGAAAAAGAAGAGAAAGTGATCACTGTCTTTATGAAACATTATGAATAATTTTAAGACACTATCAAGAAAACAGACTTTATCAAAGTGAGACATGAAACAACCCTCAAAAAAATCAGTTCCAGAACTAATAGTGACAATTCCTAAAATCGTAAAAAGACAATTTGAACTTCGCAAGACACTCCAGGTCAAGTTAAAACCTCAATAAAGTTGCTCGAAAAGTTGAATTTATGTACAAGTTTGATACACTTCAGTAGTGTGCCCCCCCGCCTTAATAAAGATGAAAATGAAATTTAGAATAAATAAAAAAACTAATTGTGAGCGATTAGGGATGTGCGAGTAAAAAATTTTTAATTCGAGTCGAGCCGAGCCGAGTTTGCAACAGAAGAATCGAGTATCGAGCCGAGTTCGAGTATTTGACGGAAATATTTTTTGTTTGCAAGTTTCCCTTTAATTTGTTAAGATAATAGGAACAAAGATGGTGCTTAGTTGACTGTGTGGGTCATGGTTTTTCAGTTTTAAGGATATAACTTGAAAATGGTTTCAGTTATTGAATTTTAATCAGCAACACTGGAAAGCTCTCGTCGAGCCAAATGAGCATTTCTCCTTGAGTTTTAAGGAGCATTAACACATATGGTACAGTCATTAAAATAAACACTAAATATAAATTTGAAATAAAGGTCTGTTCGCTCCGCCTACAATAGGCCCAAAGCCTGTGGGGAAAAAGTTGACTTACGTAGTAATGTAGCCTGACTGGTGTTCGATCATTGTTGGCTGAAGAATACATGCTCTGTTTCCCTGTGGGTTTTCCTTGCCAGGTTAAAAGCAAGTATTTAAACATCGGACGACAAATGAGAGACTTTGAAGAAAAGAAATACAGAGTTTGGAAAGAAGCAACACAAGAAAATGTAATGGTTTATCTAAAAAGGACTGTGATCAAGGTTGTGCCAGATGGAGGTAGGTAGCATTCCATAATTTTTCATTTGTAGGAAAGCCACAGAAGATGGCTAATCGTAATATCTTTCCTTTAAAAGGCATTCACTTTACTGCAAAATGTGAAGATTTGCCAAGCACTTATCCTTTTGCACTATTTAGAGTGGCTCGTAACAAAGTAGAAGCCAAAATCATAGCACTCCTCTTCCTAAAATAGGTCACCATGGGGTATTGTTAACATTTTAGTTTTGTGCAGGTTACTGCAGTTTACCGCTGTTGATAAAATGCAAGACCAAAAAAGTGACCCACGTGTATATTGCTGTTGTTCAAAAGTGCTTGTATATGTAACTTTGATACAGTGTTTTCGAAAATAAAATAAAAAGTACAGACCTTAACGTTCTGGTGAACAAGACAACTTTCAGTTTCATCCTAAAGTTTTATTAGCTTAAGTAATTTATTTAATGTTCTTTGTCCAGATCTTTAAACTTATCCTGAGCGCTAATGACCTAAAGCCATTGATGGTCGATGCGCCATTAAGCCTCCGTTGGGTGGCGTACCTGCTCACATCTCAGCTGACATTGCCACCAATCCATTACTTTCTTTTTGGGTACAGGCCAGTGAGGTCGTGTGTCTTTGCTCTTCAAAAAATTGTCCAATTAAAAAATTTAGAGAACGTTTCACAAGTAAATAGTGTACTGGCACCCTATGGGTTAGGTAAAATACCTCCCACAGACGATATGCATGCAAATTTGGCGTTAATCCGTGCAACGTTTGTTTAAAGGAATCGTAGGTATTGAGAAAAATTGGCGGACTCCAACCATACAACAATTACGGCGTTGCCGTCGTGCTTCCTTTGGTTCATATTGTAGTTCCCCTGATCGTAGGCTAACGTCGGCAGAGGTCGATTTTGATCTTGACAGAATTTTTTAAAGCTACAGGCCCGAATTTCGATTAAACAATGGTATTAACTATCCCGTCGGTGCAGTTGGAATGCGTTTCTGCCATGCGGGCAAGTCGGGCTTACTTGTACATGTAATAAACCTTGAACCCAAAGCAGAATTTAACATAACATGCATGAAAAATTTTGGATGGGTGAACCTCCTGCACTTGGGCCACTTCCCAGTTCAAGATAGCGGAAGCTATGTTTGTGGAGTTTCGCTCCTGACCACGCGCGTCCTCTGTCCTCCGTTCGATCCCATCCTCCGCCCAGGTGCATCTTCTGCCAAGGCGCATCTTTATGAACAATTTAACCCTTTTAGGCCCAAGCGACGATATATCGTCATTGCAATTCCACTGCGAAAAAGCCGACACAACGATGTATCGTTAGCCCGGTTCAGCCGAGTTTTACGGCCTGTTAAAAAAAATTCCTATTGCATACATCGGAGGCGTAACTTCGATTGAATTATGTAATTTAGAACGTATATTTTCGGTTTATTTAGGTTATTTTAATTTACTATCATCTGTTTATTACCTTAAGCAAACGTTATTGTTGGCATCGTCGCCAAAATGAACGTGAAATTGCGTTTATTTGCTGAAAATAGCCCTTGGTCCAAACGATCGTATCTCCGGAACGACACAACGTACAGCCGCCATCTTGGTCGCGTTCAAGAGAGGGGATTCCCAATTTTCTGGCCCACAAGAAATGACATCAACTCCAACATCACTGCCTGTATTCCTCCAATGAAATGTCCTGTTTCAACGACCGTTGTTCAAACGCTTCGGCCTCGCGAGCTATCGCAAGCGCTGATTGGCTCGTTCGCGGCATGTAACTCTTCGGGCGTTCGCGAGTGAGGTCACGCGAAGCGAGTCAAGGTCGCAGCCATTGGCGCCAGCAGCAGCGCGTCGCTTTGCGGGCAGCCGGTCATTATGGCATCCGGCAACGATTTCGTAGTGAGCTGTAATCGATTGTGAATCTCGAAGAAATAAAGCAACTTAAAACTATTTTTACGGTAATAAAACATAAAATAATGATTTCGGAAGTAATAACACGTGTTGTGACGGAAGAATATCGAGTGGATGTTATCATAATGAGTACTGTAAGTTGAAACTTTCGTTATCACTGTTCACGTAGTCGAACTTCAGGATTTTTTTAAATAATGAAAACGTAGGACGATGGGCCCAATTATATGTCTGGTCAGTAATTTACAATATAATTATTACGTCTGCAAATTTTTATACTCCTAGACCGCATAGTTTTTTTATTACGATTAATTTTCATGAGGCATGCAACTTGTTCATGGAGGCCATGTTGCAGCCATAGGCTGAGGAACATGTTAACAACGAAAATGGATGTATCGTCTGGAGCTCCTCCAGAATATTCTAAACAATCAGTCTACGAAGCCCAGACAGGTCCCGAAAACTGCTCACCTTCTGATGATGCTGTCGTGAGTATTATCAATTCTACGACAACAATTCTTCCCGACCAAAAAGTTGTCATTTCCTACATGCTGTGTTTTGTTTCCAATTACGTCGTCTCACCATCGGACATGACACCCGACAAATTTATCCAGGAATGTGCAGCCTTCTACTCTGAACAAGAAATCCTAGATGCGAAGAAAACTTTATTCGAAGTTTGCTTGCCCGGTAAAAGAATGATTATCCGCCAAGGAGACAAACGTTTGGTTACTAACGTTAAAGATATTGTGCAATTTTTTCAAAACCACCAATCCCTTAGGGAATCGCACGTGTTTGCGTCGGTCAGGCTACACTGCCCTACGTTTCAAACAGTAACCAAAACTGCGGATCTACAAGCTAAAATAAACAGCGCGGATTTTAGCGAACTAAAAGGTATGGTAGATTGCTGCCTTACTGCCCAAGATTCAACTGCTAAAGTAGTTAATGACTTAAAAATGCTTGTTATTTCGGCCCTTCAACTAATCCCAAGGGAACATGACGGCTATCTTTCCTCCCAACGGGAAGTTACGGCACACCACGAAAACACCGCAGAAAAACCGGAAGTTGTACCGGAAAAGCTTCTCCAAAAGACGATTCCGATCTCCTCAAAAACCAGTTGCCCTTCTGTGCCCACTGCATTTTCGAAACCGAAACTACAAACTCTCAGCAGCAGCGCAGCAAAGCCCATCCCGTGCGTGACCCAACAATTAAAAATCATGGTGCAATCAAAACAAACCAACCTCCTGAGCGAAGGAGCGCCAACCGAACGTCCCGCAAAACTACCCAGATGTACGGGAGCAATGCTAACACCAAGATCACTGCTGTTAAACCTGCAAAACGAGGGGCTTTCATTTTTGTCAGTAGATTTCAAGAAAACGTTACGGCTGCTGACATATACAACCACTGTGCTGTCACACCTAACATTGATGAAACTCAGATACGTCAGACTGCAAAATTAAAGCCCAAATTCCGTGGCTATTCTTCGTTTTTCTTAGAAGTTGCTTCATCGTCTTTAAGTAGTTTTCTCAATCCAGATATCTGGCCTACTGGTATCGTGTTTTCGTTACTTCGACAAAGAAGTTGGCATGCTAATGTTACTGAAAGGTTCACGCCAACACACGTATTACCTAGTGCTGATCCACCCCCAACCTTTGTCAGCCCTAACCCCACACTCGCAGACCCAAGCAATCCTACCCTCCCTGTCAAACCCCAAACCCAGCCCAACAACGCTCAGACCAGCCTCAATATTTTTAATCCTAACTCTGCTACACCTACTCCCCCCCTCATTGATGCCTCTAACCAGGGCAATCCTAAGCCTTCTAAATCTAACCCCAGGACCCCACCTAAAGTGCCTCCCAAACCAAGTTCCCCATCCCATCCTATCTCCCCCAACCACGATTTTCCCCCCTGACGCCCAACCAACCACCCACCTATTGCCCATCCAATTCTTGACTACCCATCCCATTCCCCCAGTGTCCCGCGCCAAAGCCACGATGTTACCGTGCGTCACACTAGCCACAATGACCATACACAACTCTCTTTTATGTACACCAATGCTGAGGGATTGTCTAGTAAACGTCACAAATTTTTCACCGTGCAATCTGATATTTGTGCCGATATAATTTGCATCAGCGAAACTCATTATAAGCCTGAGTCTTGTGACGAATTTTGACTTCCTATCCGATTTCACGACGTTTCGGGCTGATCGTTCCACTCGGCGGAAGGGTGGAGTCGCCATTAGTGTTTGTAATGCTCTCCAGCCCACACTTCGATCTACCTTTTCCAGTCAAACTAATAATTGGGAAGCGGTTTGGTGCAATTTTATGCTTCACGGTGAAACGCACACCATCGGCTGTGTCTATAATGGCACTCTCTTTGACAATGATTTGCCAGCGTTCGACTGCTTTCTTGATATGCTCCACCAGGAACTTCGCAATAACCCTAACAGGACCATAATCTGCGGCGATTTCAACTGTTCCAGCATTGATTGGGACTTGTACTATTCTAATGATGACGCTGCCACCCGCCTCCTACAAGTTGTCAATGATCATTTCCTGACTCAGCACATTAGACTGCCCACCCGTGCTAGAGGTGGAGATACTCCCTCCCTTCTCGACCTGCTACTCACTAGTGATGACATAAGCATTGAATCCGTTCATCATCTGCCACCATTCGGCAAATCTGACCATAGCGTCATTATCTGGAAAATCAAGAGCACCAACTTTAACCACCGCTATACCCATCCTCGGCACAACTTTAGTGCTGCTGACTGGGATCTCATAAATGAAACCATCAGCAGCATCGATTGGAGATCCAGACTTGCCAACTCCACGTGTATGCAAGCTTGGGCTATCCTTCGAAACTTCCTAACTGACCTGTGTAATACCCACATTCCTGTGAGGAAAAACAGCCCTAGGAGGGCTAAATCACCTCCTTGGATGGATTACAACATCACGAGACTTGTCAACCTTAAAGGTAGGCGCTGGAAGACTTACAAGACCTACCCTACTCCAGAGAACTGGACATCATTCACTGAAACCAGCAATCTACTCACTGACAACATCCGTAATGCGAAAGTTTCATTTGAACAACAGCTGGTTTCAAAGTGCAAGAGCAATAACAAGCTCCTATACTCTTATCTCCAAAGCAAGAGCAAGAATAAACCTTGTATCCATATTAAGCAAGACAATGGACCTACTGTCACCAACCCACAAGATGTCGCCAACGAACTGAATCAGTACTTCAGTTCCGTTTTCAATAATGCGGGACCTACACAATTGCCTGATGTGCTCGTGCAAACTAGTGCACTCTCCGCTATCAACATCAGTGAACGCACTGTGCGCCGCCTGTTGCAGGACTGCGACCCCTTTAAATTTCCTGGTCCAGATGGGATTCACTGTGCCATGCTTAGAGCTTGCTCTGCCACTATTGCCACACCGCTTACCATTGTTTTCCAGAAGTCTCTTGATGAAGCGATCGTTCCCGATGACTGGAAAAATGCCAACATTATCCCCATCTTCAAGGCCGGTGATCGCCAAAGTTCAAAAAATTATCGCCCCATCAGCCTGACATCTCAAGTGGCTAAGCTCCTTGAGAAGCTAGTTAAAAGTCAACTCTACAACTACTGTGAAACAAACAACATAATCAGTGGGAGGCAGCATGGTTTCCGTGCAGGGTACTCTTGTCAAAGCAATCTTCTTGAGTTCTTTGGCTACTTGTCAAATGCTGTTGATGACCATATCCCCAGCGACGTTATTGTCCTCGATATTCAAAAAGCCTTCGACACTGTTCCCCACAGCCTTCTTCTCAGAAAACTCGAGAACTATGGTATCACCGGCAACCTGCTTCAATGGCTTAGAAGTTTTCTCTCAGGCCGCAAACAACGAGTGGTCTATGAAGGACGTGCCTCAGACTGGGCCCCTGTTCTCAGTGGTGTTCCGCAGGGTACAGTTCTGGGCCCCCTGCTTTTCCTACTCTTTATCAACGATCTGCCTGACCTTGCTAAATCTCAATGTAGTCTCTTCGTTGATGATGACAAATTGTTCAAGAAAACTCCTTACGCTGAGGATTGTGACATAATCCAAGATGATCTTAATCAGATCAGTAACTGGGCCCTGAACAATGGCATGAAGTTCAATGCTAACAAATGTGAAGTGCTTCATGTTGGTCCCAACAACCTCCATGCTACCTATTTTCTTGGAACTGAGCAACTCCCTGAAGTTCGTGAGGCCAAATCCCTTGGTGTAACGTTTATCTCAAATCTGAAGGTCACCAGGCAATGTGCTATTGCTGCCCGACGTGCTAATATGCTGCTTGGCCGCATCAAGAAGCATTTTTCCTTCTTCACTACCACCTCCCTTAAAACACTCTACACTTCATACATCAGGCCTCACCTTGAATACTGCATCCAGGTGTGGAGCCCTCAACTTATTAAAGACCAGCAGCTCCTTGA
>JAHWFP010019951.1:0-16823 GCA_023313725.1 Lithobius niger
CTTGAATAGTAGACCCCTGTCGCCGCGCGGCCTTGTAGACTCTCTTGAAATTACGGACGTATACCTCAGCCAAACCGTTGGTCCAAGGCGCAAAACTTGGCCCGGTCATGTGCCTAATTCCGTTGGATTTTAACCAACTTTGGAATTCTGCTGACAAAAATTGGGCAGCATTGTCCGTAACTAAGCTGTCCATTAAACCATATAAAGCTATATGATTGTTTAAAACGTCAATGACACGCGCGGACGTTGTTGACTTCATTTTATGCACAAAAGGAATTTTTGAATGTGCGTCTACAAGAATGAAAAACATGTAATTGTCCATCGGGCCCAAAAAATCAGCGTGTAAGCGATTGTTGGGTTTTAGTGGATATTCCCACGTATGCTTAGGACCTGACGTTTGAGTATCTTTATACTCTTGACAATTTTGGCACGATTTGACTTTATTTTCAATGTCAGAGTCAATCTTAGGCCACCAGACTTTTTGTCTAGCTAAACTTTTCAATTTAACTATGCCTAAGTGAGCACTGTGTAGATCTTTCAAGATTTGTCTCCGCAAGGCCGTCGGCACCAGGACTCTATACCCCCAAAATAAGGTTTCGTTTTCGACAGAGATTTCAGCACGACGTGTGAAGTACGGTAACAGATCGGGAATTTCGCATTTGTCAGGCCAACCATGGTTCACATAACGATAAACTTTTGAAAGGATTTTATCACGTTTACTTTCAAGAACGAGTGTCTCGTTTAAAACTGGAAGATTAGAAATAGTTTCTAAAGCAAGAATATTGTACTGCTCTTCTGCTTTCTCGAATTCCTCGGTATTTGGGAGGGGAAGGCGCGATAAAGCGTCTGCCGTCAAATTAAGTTTTCCGGGAATGTGTTCGAATTCGTAATCGTAAGCATTAAGCATCACTGCCCAACGCTGAACCCTGGCGGCTGCCATCTGCGGTATTCCTTTTTTAGGGCCAAAAATCCAAACTAAAGCCTTCTGATCAGACTGCAGTATGAATCGCTGACCATAAACGTATTCATGAAACCGTTTCACTCCCCAAGCCACGCTGAGCGCTTCCCGGTCAAAATGCGAGTAGCCTCTTTCCGCTTGAGTGAGTTTACGTGAAGCGAAAGCTATCGGCCGTGATTCACCGTTTTTCATGACATGCATCAAGCACGCGCCAATTCCGTAGGGTGAGCCGTCACAAACGAGCTTGAGCTTTAATTTCGGATCGTAATGAACCAGAACTTTTGATTTAAGAAATAATTCTTTTACTTTACTCACGGCTCGGTCGCATTCTGCCCCCCAAACCCACTTCACACTTGGGCTTAACAAACGTGTTACTGGTGACAGAATATGAGCGAGATTCGGTAGATATTTTGAGTAATGGTTTACAAAACCCAGAAAGCTCTGTAGCTCTTGAATACATGTTGGGTTAGGAGCGTTTGTGACTGCTTCGATAACCTCAGGGAGTGTATGCAAGCCTTCTGCATTTATCATGTGGCCTAAATATTTTAATTCAGGCCGCGACAGTTTGCACTTCTCGATCCTAAGTTTGGCTCCTGCATCTTGTAAAGCATTTAACAGTTTATTTAACGATTCGTCATGCTCACCCCCCTTCCCGCTCACCAGGATGTCATCATAAAACGGGAGACATTTGGGGATTTTACTGGTGACTTGAGTCATTACCCTCTGGAAAATTCCAGGACTGGACGCTAGGCCCAGGGGTACACGAAGCCATCTAAACAAACCCAGGGGTGTATTTATTGTCAAAGCTTCTTGTGACTCTTTGTCGAGTTCAATTTGCAGAAATGCATCCTTAAGATCGATAAGGGAAAAAGTGTCACTGCCTGCTAATTCACTGAATAATTCTGCGGCCGTGGGAACTGGGTAGTGGTCGACTTCGAGTTGAGGGTTCACGGTGGTTTTATAATCACCAATCACTCGGATTTGGCCATCCGCTTTGTGAACTATGACGATCGGCGTAGACCACTGAGAAGTTTCCACAGGCTCTAGAATTCCAAGGCCAACCAATCTACGAATTTCTTGGTTAACCTTTTCTTTAAGTGCTAACGGAACCGGTCGTACACGACTGTACACAGGCTTGGCATCAGGTTTTAAATGAATTTTGGCTTTAAAATTCTTAAACTTACCCATGCCTTCAGAAAATAGCTCCGGGAAACCCTTCACTATTTCGGAAGTGTCAACTGGCGTAATGCTAGTTTTAATTTTCTTAACACTTTTCTTAGGTTTCACTTTCGTTTGTAGGTCGTAAAAAGGATGGAAATTAACTCGAAAAATAGAAAGCCAATCCTTTCCCATTAATGCAGGTTTATATAATTTTGAAACTAAAGCATCCAAATGTTCGATTTGACCTTGAACTTCAACCTTCAGACTTACAGTGTAAATCGTGTTCTCAATTCCGTCAGTGTATGAGTGTATCGAGTACGGACTGAGTTTTAAAGGACAGTCCGCAAAATATTTTTGATGCCACTCAATAGGGATAATGGATGCATCTGCCCCGGAATCAAGTTCCATTTCTAGCTTGACACCATTTAGGCAGACTGGCATATTCCATTTATGGATTTTCATAGAATTAACTACTACTATTATTTTGTTGGTTTGTAGGGGAATTGAAATCTGGTCCGCAGCCTGACTCAGTCCAAGAGTATTATTTTTCAGTACAAGATAGTCGTTGTCTGAATCGTTATCAGACCCGGAACCAGACTCTGAATTTTCGGCTTCAACATCCTGGCCTTCTTCACTATCACTTTCGCTATCGCGTTCGAGTTTGTTGACGCGTTTTTTGTAGCTATACTTTTGTTTTGTGTTCGGCCTAGCCTTAAAATTTGTGCTAGAACTTGCTTTAGGGTGGTCGAGTGATTTTAAAGTTCTATTCGAATGACTAGCTTTTCGACACACGACTTTTAAATGGCCGACAGTGTGGCAACGGCCACAAGTATAGTCTCGATATTTACAACGTGTTTTCACGTGGCCATTTTTGCCGCAACAATAGCAAATGAAATCCTTAGTGGATTTAGGCCTACTTGATGTTTTGCCCGATTTTTTAGCTACGTAGTTAACAGCTCTAGAATGGCTTCTCAAAACGCTTTGGTCTGTTTCAGCAGATTCTAAGGATAAAGCTAAGGATGTTGTAGCCTTTAAATCCAGAGTCTGCTTCAACAACTCGCATTGAATGACTTCTGATTGGATCCCCCCAATTAGGCGATCCCTAATCATTTCGCTGTTAATGTCTTTAATTTTTGCGAAGTCACAATACTTCGTCATTAGCTTTAAGGCAGCTAAATATTCCCCGATACTCTCATCTGATTTTTGCGATCTTCTAAAGAATTTAACACGCTCAGATACCACTGAGGGCACTGGCTCAATGTCGTCTAAAACTTTTTTAACGAGCTCATCAAATGTTAATGAGTCGGGCAAATCAGGTGAGAGGATATTAAGAATTCTATCAAACATTTTCTGGCCCACAGATGCCATTAGAAAATTAACTTGCTTGGTTGCTGGTATTTCTTTAGCAAAAAAAAAGTAACGAATTCGGCTGGAGTATTTCTCCCATGTGTCAGACTCGCAATCGAATTCCGAAAATAAACCAGCGGTTTTAGACGAACCCATGTTGACGTCGTCTTCACTATCACTAGATTCTAAATTTAGATTTAAATTAGAACTAGCTTCATTAACGCTTGCGTTCACTACTGAATTATTTTCAGTTTCACTTGCACTGCTAACTTTAGCAGTTACAGGTGGTTTGCTACCGACACCTGTCTTTGGCATAAGCCTACAAAATTAAATTTAATTAAATTTAATTACAATCCTGTTTAACATGCAAGGATTAAACTGGAGCACTCAAGACTACCGGTCACTTATTTAAACACAGAAATAAATCAAGCTTGACTGTAGCCTACCTAGTTGTATAAATTAACTGCCTACAAGTTAAATTTAAAGGGACTAGGCTTTGAAAAAATGTTTTACGTTCACCATTTGCAACGTTTTACAAAACAACACTTCTGGCCTAAGCCTCAGCACAGACCAGATTTCACTAAGTTTGAGCATAAACCTACGGTGTTAAATTTTACACCGGCACACACTAGCCCGAACATGGGCAATGGCACAATCGAATTTACAAGGGTTAATTTAGCAGCGCATTTTTCGAACCTTCAGGTTTATAGTACTGCCTGTGCGGACACGCCAGTGCGTCGCTCTAGAACACTGCCAAGGTAAAATTAACCATAATAAATCCAATTGCCCACTTCGGTTCTAGTTGTTAAGGTACTAAATTTAACTATTATCATTTCGTACCACACAGCACTACCACGTCAAAATAACACTGTTTGAAAAAGTTTAAACTCTGATAGGAATTCAGAGCACTAATTTTCATTGCCAAAATGAAAAAAATTTGCAACTTACCACAAATATGGAGCAAAGATGTGGTTGAAGACCTATCAGTTTAAGCTTAAGTTTTTAAAGATTACCAAAGGTACCGGACTCGTCGCCAACTGTGATGTCCTAGGCGGGGACACACCTTAGCCCAGCGTGGGCACCAATGGTAATAAACACACGGACTACCAGAGTGTAGGCTACAGCTGATAAGACAGCGAACTTCCTGTTTACTTCTCTTTAAATACAATTATAACAGGAAGTCATGTGATGCAACTTAATACAATATATAATTATAGAAGAGCCTATTAGTAGTTAAAGGGGTATCTTGGTAGGGTTAACATATTGACATGAAATTGATGGCTGCCATTGTGGAGCACACAAGTGACGACTCCACAGGAAGAAGGGAACATCGCTTTTGCAAAGGACTGGTCCTCTGTTTCACTTTCTTTTACGGCGGAGTTCAGAGCAAAAAATCAGAGACCCGATAAAGCTCCAATACCGGTGGTGATTCACGCAATAGGACGCGGGAAACCAGGTCGGAGCGAGGAGAAGATGCAATGTCCAATCAGGGCGATAAAATATTACCTAGATAGGACAGACGCACTACTGCCACCTAGAACACAAAGAAAAGGCAAACAACCTCTCTTCCTAGACGTAGACAGAGGAACGGGTGAAATACTGGACAAGTCAGTCACACCTTTCAAACTAGGCGGCTGGATCTGCCAAGTCATAAAAAGAGCGTATGAATTAAGAGCGTATGAATTAAGTCCAGAGCACGCAGATGTGCCAAAGGAGGTGAGGGCACACGAACTGAGAGCGCTATCAGCCTCGTGGGCCTTCGGCAGAGGAACGCCATTAGATGAGGTGGTGGCAGCATGCCGATGGAAAAGCAAAAATACCTTCATCAGGCACTATCTTCGAGAAACAAGCGGAGAAAGTGGCGCAGAAGTAGTAGCACAACACGTCGTCACTGGAGCTAAGAAGAGCCAGTAGGCGTCGAGAAGTGCACAGTGGAAACCAGGGAAGGAGCAGCTCCGGAGGCAAGACACCTCAGGAGACGGAAACGGTGGACTGAGTCTCAGAAGAACCAGGCGCCAGCAGGCAAGACAAGAGATGAGAGGAAAGAAAATCAACTCAACGTTAAGGTGAGTGTGGGCCTGTGGTGATTAGGTCGTATGGTAAGGTCTTTCTCTGTGTTTTCCCCACCTCCGGTACGACAAAGTCAGCGTGAGTACTGAAGGTAAGTATTTTGCAGATAGTAAGAAACGAGAATTTTAACCTGTTAAACTTGGTTTTTACTATCATAAAAATACTTACCTTCAGTACTACCCGCCCGCCTCCCCGCTGAAGAACGAGAAAGGTTCGAAAGCGAATGAGGTTTTCCCCACGGGAGGCAGGCAGCTGCAGCAGGTATACTGCGCAGCGCGCCTGGCGGGGAAAACGGGCAACAGGCGGAAAATTCAAAAATTTAAGAAAATTATTTGTTTGAGCATGGGAAAAGCCAAATTAAGCGAATTTAGCGTGAGTACTGAAGGTAAGTATTTTTATGATAGTAAAAACCAATTTTAACAGGTTAAAATTCTCGTTTTTTTTTTTTGGTAGTGAGGCTCTAGGTGTGAAGCACTACCGAAATATTTATTCTTGTGAAAAATATTGGACACGATGATCTTAAACTTGCTACGTGTTCGCAACGGATATTCATTAAGGTGCACAGAAAAAATCAGATAAGGCCCGGAAAAAATATTGTTTGGTTCTCAGGCGCGGGCGGGTCCCCAAAAATCATGCCGGTCAATTGCTTTGTAGCCGGCCAGCGGGCTGAGGGCCGGCAAAATGTTCTCGTTACCCATGGAGTGAGGCACTAACGAAATATTTATTCTTGAGAAAACTATTGGACACAATTATTGTAAACTTATTACACGTACGTAACAGATATTAAAATGCACAGAAAAAATCGGACAAATGGCTTTAATAGTTTCGGAGAACCGTTGTTTTTTTTTTTATTACGGGCGGTAATGAAAATCGAAAATCTCTGTGTTGACAAAACGTGTCTGAAAGTCGGCGTTAGTTAGGCTAAAAATCGTTGTTCCCACCTGATACGCAATAGTGTGAAGGTTTATAGGCTCCTTTTCCATTTTAGTTTTGCATCGTTGCTGCTGATTTAATTTTTTAATGCTGTGAAACATCTTTCTTGTGATTTGCAATGACGAACTAAAACACAAGTGCTTGTCAAGCGTTCACGTGAAATCCGAAGCGATCGGCGGCGTCCCTGTTGAAATCGCGCATCAGCCAACAGGGTTGATTAAATCACTGATTAAATCATCAATAAAAATCATTGATTTAAATCATTTTAAAAATATAAAATGAAATTGATGGAGAACTAAGTTCACTACATCAATTTCAGACGTGGAAAGGTTGTTTTCATTGTTTGGATTAGTGCTATCCAAACTTCGATATCTTTTAAGCGTGGGCAAAGCCAAATTAATAGTATTTTTGCATATATCTGTGAATCAAAAACGTTATAGAAAACCTAAGTCTGTTAGCAGTTAGCAAATGACAAGATATAATTATTGGAGAAAAATTGAACATATTTTGAGTACGAAAGCCTACTAAGTTCCCATAATTACTGTTAAAGCTATTGAGAATGAAGCCTAGTCAGTTGTCATATAGCTAGTTACTTACGTAGAAGCTAATTTGAGTATGAAACAACAGTCTAGTAGTACTAAGTTAAATGATTTTAAATCAGAAAATGCACACTTTGAATACTGGAGACACTTGCATTTCTGCTACTTTTCGACAATTTATAGGCACCATTCGGGTAGTTTTTAAACTCGTGCTACATCCCTTGTTTACATCATCTGCTTTCAAGTCTGAAAACTAACGCTAGCTTGCCTCCGGTATTTACTGGGCCGTTCTCTATCATTGTTCGCTTTAGTAATTACTAAGTTGTCATAATTTTTGTTAAATCTGTTTTGATATCTCGAGTATAAAATAATAGCCTATTAAGTTTGTATAATTACTGTTGAAGATATGAGTACAAAACAATTTTCCACTAATACTAAGTGTTTATACTATTACTGTTAAAGTTCTTAAGAGTGCGAAGCAATATACGTAGCCGACTTAGCATACATAGCCAACATAATTACCGTTGAAGCTTTTTGAAGATGCACTGTAGCCTACTACTACAGCACTCCTAATATAATTTGTTTTAATTATCAAGTTTTATTTTTATATGCGGTGTACCACAACTTTGCTTAAGTATTGATAAAAGTGTGATTTAAATCAAAAAAATCATTGATTTAAATCAAATAAATAGATTTGTTTGGTTTTTTTGCAAAAAATCATTTTTTCCAACCCTGTCAGCCAATGAGAGCACGCAAAATCGGTCACGTGGTGCCAACCAGCCAATAACGGAACGCGATTTTCAAATGCTTTGGAAAGTTAGCGTGAAACGGCCAGAAACGGCCTACTACAATTCGCCTGATTGGCCAATGCCAAATGGCCATCGAGAAAATATGTTGAGAGGCCTAGATTGAGGGGAATTCCAGCTTTCCAACTAATACAAGATGGCAGCGTCCAGTCAAATGATTCGACCGCTACCGCTGATCAAAAATGACCAATTTTCTGCTTTTTAACTTAGGAAAAAAGAATGCGAAAGACATTTTTGCAGTTTTTAGTGAGTCTACACTCAACTAAAAGTTGTAGATAATAAAAATTGTAGATATTGGTAACAACGTTTTATTTTTTTACAGAAATCGATGCACAACATGTCAGGAATTTCAGCGTTTCGCATTTCGATATTTTGGTGGAAAATTGCATTTTTCGACCCATAGTTTAACTTCAAAGTTTCTATGTATATATACGTTGTTACTGTGTTTGGGATGATTTTTTTTTGGACGTGTATATACGTTCATACTGCTTAAAAGGTTAAAGAAAAATGTCAGCATTTTCATAGCATTTTGAAAATAAATAATAAAATAAAAAGTCGGGTGGCCTGGTCCTTTTTCGACCTTCGAAATGCCCGAAAACCAAACTTATTTTTTTCCCGGCCTAAATTGCTTAAATAGTTTTGGAGAACGATTTCATAAAATTACGGGCAGTAATGAACTAAAACTGAAAATATCCATGTTAAAAAAACGCGTCCGAAAATCGGCGTTAGTTAGGCTATGGAATGTTGTTCCCACAGCGACAGCGTGAAGGTTTATAGGCTCCTTTTCCATTTTAGTTTTCCATCGTAGCTGCTATTTTCATTTTTTAATGGAGTGAAACTTCATCTTTCTCGTAATTTTCAACGACGAACTGACCACAAGCGCTCACGTGAAATCCGGAGCGCGCCATGGCGGCCATTGTGAAATCGCTTGTCAACAAATGAGAACGCGTCAAATTGGTCACGTGGTACCAACTGGCCAATAAGGGAACACGATCTTCAAGTGCTTTGGAAATGTTGCTCGAGACAGCCAGAAACAGCCTCTAACATTACGTCTGATTGGCCAATGCCAAATGGCCATCGAACTAATATGTTGAGAGGCCTGTATAGAGGGGAATTCCAGCTTTTCAACGAATCCAAGATGGCGTCGCCCAGTCAAACGTTCCGATCGCTACCGCTGATTGAAAATGACCAATTTTTTGCTTCTAACTTCGGAAAAAACGAAGGAACGCGACATTTTTGTAGTTTTTAGTGACACTACACTCAACTAAAGTGCTTTTTACGAAATTAGAGACCTCGGTAACAACATTTTAATTACAGAAATCGATGCACAACATATCAGGGAGCGAATTTCAGCATTTCTCTTGTCGATATTTTGGCCGAAAATTGCATTTTTCGACCCGCACTTCCACGCACGGATATATACGTTGATACTCCCGTTGGGCCACATCGTTGCCAACTTATATATACGTTTATACTCCTTAAAGGGTTAATGGCAGTTGAGATTAACAGCCATTAATAAGCCTAAATTTGGGTGTCTAATATTCAGTTGAATTGAGGCACAGACGAGCAGTAGTTTCTGCTTTTTGGCTTGCTGAAACCAGTATGGTTTTGTGCTTGTTAAATTACCACCAGCAAGGTGCCTTTGCTCTCATCCAGAGAGTGTTCTCCTTCTCAATATAGTGTTCATCAAGAGAGTGTTCTCCTTTGCTCCCATCCAGAGAGTATTTGCTACTGACGAGCCCCAACAAGGGTCTGTCGAGAGAACTATATGGGTGAGAGCAGCTTGATTTTAAGTGATCAATTGCCATTCTCTCTAAAATCGGCGACATGTTGGAAGAACCGCGATCCGAACTTCACAAGCGATCACGAAACGACGTCTACAATCACACCAATATTCTTGAACTTTGTGGCGAAGTTAGTGACGGCCTCAAATTGTGCCATCAAGAACTGCAAAACATGAAAAAATCCTTGAAATGCTTGTAGCCCGCGGCGATGACAACCGGAACCGCAAGCCCTCTCCAGCACCACACGCCAACATGATCGAAAGTGGCAGCGGAACCGGAAGTACTAGCGAAATTTTAATCTGACTAGTGACGCAATCGAAAGTGAAACTGAAAATCTGTCACGATCGCTTGATGCTATCTAATGAAATTGCAGGCGAGGAATGTATTTCTGCCGATGCAAGGAACAGTTCACTTATTTTTTATAAAAGTAGTAATAATGCCCAATCCACACCTGCAAACAATAGGCTATTCAAGGACAGGGCAAACTCTTCTGAATCGAATTATTGCAGGTCAAATTCGTCTGCTTTGAGATTTACTCCGACCACACAAATGGCACCCAACGAGCCCAACTAGCTTATTTTGGAGGACATAACGGATAATACAACAGGCAGGCAGGTCCTTTCCGAAAATGGGGATCTGTACGCCCAGGTCCTATGAACCGTTAATGACAACCAGCCGAGGGGCAACTTCCATTCAGGCCCGCGCCGTATTAGTGGGATCGGCAACCACAGCCAATCCAAGTTATGAACCCAACGCCATTTTTTGAGCAATTACCATTCTCCTGCTAAACATCTACCTAGGCTCATTGCTGAACACCATGATGGGGAACCATTTCTGCAGGCTGGCTCACGGTACCCAGCGGTCAAACTGGTTGCCTGACCCTCCCCAGGACCTTGGCGAGACACGGGAGGATGACCAAGAGGGTTGGTAGACTGTTACTGGGGGAAAAGATACAACCGGCAAACACGTGGGGACAGGTCTGTTTGGGGGACCGCAGTCTCCTCACCAAATGGTCTGACGGCTTGGCCAAGGCTGTTTACAATGTATGTAGGAAATTGCTTGATGTACGTGTTCAATGAGTTGTGAGCCACATTGCTAAACTACTGAATATCCTTCTAGAGTCTCCTAGTATCAAGTGCGAGCTGCTTCCTAACCGGGCAGAAGAGAGGAGGCGTTCCCACTCATTCCGTGTAACCATCCCCTTGAGGTTCCGCGAAGTGGTGATAGATAGCAACAAGTGGCCACTGGTAACTGAAGTAAGGCCATATTTTTGGTGCCAGCAGGCGACTAGGTCAGGCTTCAATTATTAAATTCAGTCCTTTAAACATCATCACCTGGAACTGTGCTGGTATAAAGAGAGCCTGACCTGAACTGGAAAAGCTGTGTGACCATGCTGATGTTGTATTGCTGCAAGAAATCTAGCTGTGTGACTACGAGCTCGATTACCTGAATGACATTCATAGAGACTTCCTTGCCACTGCTGTCTCACTCGTGGACACTTCGGAGACACTCCTCACTGGACACCTTATGGGGGTGCAGCGACGTTGTGGAGGAAATCCCTGAGCCCATAACGTCCTTCCATTTTTACTTATGACAGCGGCCGCTTACTTGGACTGTCTTGTAGGCTCAAGACCTGGGAAAATTTTGCTAATGCCTCTATCTATGCCCCGACGGATAGACACATTGATGCTACTCATGAAGAACTTCTTCAGGTTCTACGGTATATGGAGTCATTCACTCAGGAAGTAAACACCGACCTTCTACTTATTACTGGGGACTTTAATGCTGACCTGCATAGACAATGCCATTTTTCTGAACCTATTGCCGAGGCTATGATTGGTCTGGCCCTGACCTTTCTTGACAGCTGTCTCCCTGACGACACTTACACTTCCTTCAGTCATTCCTTTGGTGCCAGGTCCTGGATTGACCATATTTGTGGCACTACTCGCATGGCACAGGCTGTCACCAACTTGTGGGTTGACGAGGAGACCGTGGGCTTCGACCATTTGCCATTGGGTGTCACGTTGTAGTTACCACTTGGTACTGGAGAAGCCACTGACGAAGAGCCTGTTAAGAAAACCTTCCGACTGAACAAGGTCCTTTGGAGAAGCGCCACCTGCCATGGTAAAAGGGCATATGCGGACCATGTTACCAACGGCCTTCACCGCTTCACACCATCTCCCGGTTTGACATGTAGAGATCCTAGCTGTATGAGGAATGAACATCGGCAAGACATTGACCGTGAAGCAGCACTGCTGAGTGCAGTGCTCTCTCATTCTGCCAGGCTTACTTCCCTGGCCGCACCACTGCTTCTGGCCCAAGTAGGAACCCTGGTTGGAACGACCACGTTAGGCTACTGTACTCTGCTCACTAACAAGTCCACACGCTTTGGATTCAAGATGGCAGGCTTAAGAGCTGGAGCCACTTTCGACGCTCACAAGGGGACCAGAAAGGCTTTTAAAGATGCCTTGCGCTGGTGTCGTCTAAACGACAGATCTTTAAGAGCGACTGCACTCCAGGACAACATGTGTGCAAGGACAGGTACAATGTCGCCTTTTGGTCAGCCGTCCGTCAAACCTCACGGACTCCTCGCCCAGTTGCTATGACAGTGGATGGTGCCAGCGGTTCGTCTGCCATTTGTAACTTTAGGAGAGACAGGTTTGCCGACCTTTTTGCCGCTTCTAAGCTCCCGCCAAGGAACCCTGAACCGGGGTTGATTGAATTAGGTGCACGGGTAGCTGCGAGCACTGGGGCGTCAGATTCGATAGGCTTCCTGGTCTCAGTGTACATCTCTGGCTTCGTTCAAACCCAGGTTCGATCCTGGCGATGGGAAGTGTATATGTACGGGTTTTTCTCCGGTTGTTTCCCGCCTGTTGCACGAGGGTTTCCTCCGGGTACTCCAGTTTCCTCCCTCATGCGGCAAAAAACAACTGTAATAATGGTGGTACTTCTTTCACTTAACATCTGCCGCCGGGGAATTTAGGTGGGTGGATGCCTCGAGCATCGTCTCTATATATTATTATTATTATTATTATTATTATTATTATTATTATTATTATTATTATTAGAGTTATCATGTTACAAAATACCCAACTATGTACAAATTGCTGCATGTCGGAAAAAAATCAGAGGTGGTGGGGTTATGCTATTTGTTAACATGGATATTAATATTACAAAACTAGAAAGCATTACAATTAACAATAACGAAGCCTTGGACATTCATATCGACTTTGAAGATGAAACTTTCAACATTATTGCCATGTATAGACAGCCTTCCTCCAGCAGAATAAAAATTTTGGCTGAATTAAAGGTTCTATTAAAAAATAAAATTAATGAAAAAATTCCTAATATCATAATAATCGGTGATCTTAATTTTAACTTACTTAAAGAATCTCAAGACGTGTCAGAGAAATTTGATATAGAAAGATTTGAAAATTTAATGGCATCTAATGGCTTTTCTATGCAAATAAATTCGGTTACACGTGAAGAACTTAAATTAGACAAAATCAACAAATCATGTCTTGACGTCATCTTTACAAAACTTAATAAATCATTCTGTAATGGATTTGTTGTAAAAATAAAAGCTGCTGACCGGGGTTCGAGAATATTACGTAACCTTGTAACCTGGTTACTGAGGAAAGAGAAAAAATTGAGGAAATCGTGTAGGTGAAAGAGAAAGTCAAGAAGCCCTAAAGACAGATCATATAATAATACAAAAAAGCTCGCCAACAACTTCTCAAATTCTATAAAGTTTATAAGGCTGTAGATCGTTAGTGTTCTGAAATTGGACGAAAATTTGAGGAAATAAAGGGCAGGTTACAAGTGCTGTTGCAAGATTCTCGGAGTCTGCCTGACCATTACTACACTGCGGTAAATATTTTTAAGGATAATATGAAAAATATTGGTGTAAACAAAAATCAGAAATATTATACCAAACTTAACCATGCAAATATTGTTAAACAGCTTGATAATGTTGATTGGAATATGCTAGACAAATATACCAATCCGAATGAAATGTGTAATGAAATCGAAAATGTAATTCGAGTTATATATAAAAAAAAATACCACTTTGGTTGTTACTAAATCTCCAAAAAAAAGGCTGAAAAATGAGTGGATGAATGCAGAATTATTAGAAAGTATTAACTATAAAAACAAACTTTGGTCTAAAATAACTAAAACAGCTAATCCCTCGGCTGAATTAAAAGCAGAAAATAAACTTTGTAAACGAAATGTAAGTTCAAAAATATTTACTACCAAAAATGATTACTACAAAAATTATCTCAGTAAAAACAAATATGAAAGTTCTAAAATCTGGGGCAAACTTAACAACTTAATGGGAAAAAACAATAAACAAAACCTGGACGAACAAATAAAAACAGCTTTTGCTAAAGAAAACACAGACACAGTATGTAATAAATTCATTAAAATTTTACATCACAAATTACGAATTTAAAAAAAAATATTAGAAAATTACACAGATCAAATGCGGTGAATAGATCAACCATACAAAACTCATTCTCTGTGTTAACCCCATACGAATACGAAATTAGGGAAATCTTTTGTAACGTAGTTATTAAAAAGTCCACTGGACATGACGGTTTTTGTATGGAGCATTTCGTACATTCAAAGGTAAACTCTTCTAAGCTTATGGTAAAACTTCTTACTTGTATTATTGAAACAGAAATATGGCCTGACAATTTAAAAAAACAAATTCTAAGACCAATTTTTAAAAAAGGAAATAGGACTGAAACTAGGAATTATAGACCAATCGCATTACTACCAGTTTTAAATAAGATTGTGGAAAAATTTTTCGTGACTCGAATTGAGAAGTTCTTAACAAAATTTGGACTTCTTAATGTAAATCAGTTCGGGTACCAAAAAGGTAAAGGAACCGTTGATGCCTTAAATTACATTAACAATCATATTACTAGAGCTTTGAATGAAGGCAAATACGCGGCTGCCATCATGATAGACTTACAAAAAGCATTCGACACCCTTGATAAAAACATATTAAAAGAGAAATTACCCATTTGTGGAATTCGTGGGAAAATGTTGAATATAATAATGAGTTATCTCACCAACAGACTGTGCAGCGTTAAAATTGATGATAGGCTAAGTGAATGGACAAAAATTGATTATGGTGTCCCCCAAGGGTCAATATTAGGACCACTTCTTTTTCTTGTTTATCTTAATGACCTCAAAGAAATAAATTGGAACACTTATATTACTCTGTACGCAGATGATATTTTCATATTATCCATCCACATCGATAAAGAAATCATGATTTCTAATCTACAAAAGGACTTCAATCTAATCAACAATTACTTCAGGCAAAACGAACTTTACATAAATGTTGAAAAAACATGCGTAATGCCAATCTCCACATCATATATGAACCTCGAAAAAATAGAAATAAAATTGCACGACTTAGACTGTAATATAAACACATGTATGGAAAAATGCAATTGCAAAATATTAAATAAGGTTACACGTGCTAAATACTTAGGATTAGAAATTGATAAAAATTGGAAATTTTATGATCATGTCGATAATTTAATCAAGAAGGTTAGACAACTACTGCCTACTTTGTACAAGATAAAAGATAAATTAAACATTCATAACAAAAGACTTATTTACGAAACATGTATTTTGTCTCAGGTAAGATACGCATGCACTATTTATGCTTCCACTTCATTTGGTGTTATTAATCGATTGCAAAAAATATTTAACAAAGCCGCTAAAGTACTTTTCAATAATTGCACAAAAAAGAACACGAAAGACATCTTCACTGAACATAAATTAATGACGTTAAATGATCTTTACACTTATGCAATTATTACAAATAACTACCTTAGCTCTGATTGGAAAATTCCTGTAACTCGAAGAATAAGAAATAACAATAATTGGCTAATTTTACCTATATTTAGAAATTCATATGGAAAAAGAGGAATGAATTACACAGTTCCGAATACATTCAATAAACTACCAGTGAAACTTAGAAACTTAAATAATTTGTGTAAAATGAAAAAAGAAATCAAAGAATGGCTGTTTAACCGTAATATGTAAAAGAATTTAACAAATAATTATTTGCCATAATACACATGATTCGTTAATAAATTTTATGATACATAGTTTTTTTTTTTTAATGAACAAACACTTTATTACCGAACTATTTTGCATTACTCAAGTTTAACTGGAATTTTAGACTTCGTATTTGAAATTGTGTACTGTACAGTGTAATTACAAAAAAGTTATTTTTTAAAATTGTAAAGTTGACAAAAGTGGTACATGTAAACTGTTTTATGTCATGTTTAACTGAACATTTAAATTGTTTCTTTTCTTCTTAATACTGTATACAATACTGTAAATGATTATTATATATTGCTGGAAACAATTTTACTTGTTAAAACTGCACATACAGCCTATCTAGACTCGTGCAACCATGATGATGTAAATGTAAATAAATAAATTATAAAATTATTATTATTATTATTATTAACATCTGCTTCCCCCTCCTGAAATTAGTCCTGCTGAAGTCAACCGAACCATCGTACAATGAAGAATGACAAGGCCGTGGGTGCGAATCGCTTAAATTCTGAACACCTTCGCTTTGCTGGTCAGGTAGCTCACAGCTTCATTGCGCTCATTCTTTCGGCAGCTCTATCCCAGAGCCACTCTCCAGAGTCCACCACTAAAACCACCTTGATCCCTATCTTGAAAAAATCTGCGCACCCCACTGCTAGTGAAAGTTATCGTAGCATTACTCTGATGAGTCCCATCGCCAAGCTGCTGAACTTTGTGCTATTGAACCGCAGCAAGAATCTCACCTCTACTTGTGATGCCCAATTTGGGTTTAAGAAAAACCATTTCATCTCGATGGCAGTCTACACTGTGAAGGAGACTGCGGCGATATCGGAGAGCAGGCTCTCGTGTTTATGCTTGTTTTGTGGATGTGGCGAAAGCCTTCGATAAAGTCGCACACCATTCCGTTTTTGATGCTCTCCTTAAGCGAAGTATCTCTGCATACATCATCAACCTCATAAGAGACTGTTATGAGAGACAGACTATTTGCGTCAACTGGGAGGGCTTCCTGTCAACTCCTTTTACGGCACACTGCGGTGTACGACAGGGTAGTCCCTTGTCACCTTTCCTGTTCTGTCTAGTCCTGGACGAGGCAATGTGTGGCATTTCTTTGCTTAATACGGGTTGTCAGACAAATGGTACG
>JAHWFP010019951.1:16833-30123 GCA_023313725.1 Lithobius niger
ATTATTTAGGTAAACAATTCAGGTTTTGTCCGTAATTTTTCCTTGCTGGTTTATTAACGTTAAATGGATTATCCGAATTTTCGATTATCCAAACTATCCTTGGTCCCAATTATTTCGGAGAATCGAGGATTTACTGTAAACTGTTGCGCAAGAGTTTTCACTTAATCCATAAATACAAGTCAGACAAAAGTGTTCAATTTCATTTCTATCCTAAAATACTTCCCTTTCCGCCATGAAAAAAAAGAGGTTGACGAAATGTTATTTTACATCTTTGCTACTAACCCCATACAAACAACTAAAAAAGAGGATATACGAAATGACTTCATACCAACGTACTATTTCTGTTAACCTGTTTGCCCAGAATTAATTTTCAAACTAACACCCTGTTTACCCGGTTAGAAGTGCCGGTTGCTTGGTACCGTTAATAACCAACAGTGCACGTTGTTCATCCGTGAAAAACGCCGTTTCTGAAGCAGCATATCGGTTACGCACTCCAGGCACTCTGCTCTGTTCAGGAACAGGAAATTGAACCAGAGCGAAGTAAGCGATTGCTCAAACGCAGAACGAAATTGGTAGCTGTTAACTAAAAGTTGATTTTCGATTTTCAATATTAACCCTCTTATCTCCAAGCCCATTTCAGGTTTCCTCGCTGAAAACTGTCAAGAGCAAAACATGGCCGTCATAAACTTGCTACATGCATCAGTAAAATAATTCGTAGTAAATAATTGCAAAAAAAATGATTATATTGTAAGTTATTGCACAGAAATATGCTATGAATCATCGCATTATGTATTCGTAATTAAAATAAATTGTCAAGTTAGACAACGTAAATGCGCTGAAGAAAATATTCAACTTGCAGTGCCCAGGAGACCTTGCAATGATAACATCCACTGGTTATTCTTCCATTACAGCTTCGTTTACTGCTTTTGAAATCTTTTTTTTTAATGTTTTTAATATCGTACAAATAGTTTAAAGTTGTTTATTTCCCCAGTAGTCACGATCTTTGAAAGCGATCCACTTTCTGCCGCCATCCGCCGCCATTGCACTCCTAGCCGGCTGTCCGTTAAAAGAGGCGAGCATGCTAGGTCCAATGGCTGTGACCTTGACTCGCTTCGTATGACGTTACTTCAGACTGGGCCCCATCGCTATCAATGGTCACGTGCCACGAAGGAACCAATCGTAGCTCGCGATACTGGTGTCGGTTCAAAAAGGTCGTTAAAACAGCAGTTCATTCGAGGAATAAAGGCAGTGACGTCGACGTTGATAACATCATTCAAATCGGGCATGGAAATGAGGATTCCCAGCTTTCTAACGCAACCAAGATGGCGGCCCTGCATTGCGTTATTGAGGAGTTACGACAGCTTGAACGAAGGGCCGTTTTCAGCAAACAAAAGCAATTTAATGTCTATTTTGACGATTCTACCAACAAAAACTTCTATTAAGGTAATTAAAAGATGATATTGAATGAAAATAAACCGAAAATTTACGTTCCAGAATACCTAATTTAATTAGAATTACACCTCTGTTGTACGCAAGTGAAAATTTTTTTTGCAACGGGATGTTGAACTTAGACGACGATGTATCGTTCATCGGAGGTTTAGACACGATATATCGTCATTCAGACCCCCGAAAGGTTGACTGAAATCTTGAAACGAGCTACAAGTTTTCATGAATCATTACAAGAGATGCATGGCGAAAAGTGGGAAAATTACGACTCTTTACTCGATTTTCACTTGATTGTATCACTGCTGAGCGAGTTCGGTAGGTGAACGTTAAAAAGTGGGAAAATTACGACTTTTACTCGATTTTCACTTGATTGTATCACTGCTGAGCGAGTTCGGTAGGTGAACGTTTACGCCTTTTTTTTTTTGTTTTAGCATGCAAAAAATTCTTGTAGCCCTCAGGCTCGATTTTTTTATTTATTTATTTATTTATTTTTACTTTGTATATTTTATGTAGGCGCTTATAAATGGGGACAAAAATAATGAAAAGTGCTAACATTTCGTATAGGGAGCGCTTCTAAATGGGTAGGCACTTAAACCAGGTAAATATGGTAGTCGCAGAATACCCTCATTTAGCGAAAGCAAATTACTGTTTAGTTTCGCGCCCTAGTATTTTCAAAATGCTGGCATTAACAGCAATATTTCGCGTAAACTCAAATTTAAGAGTATACCGAACCGATATTTGCCGATCAGAGCCTGATTGGTAAAAATCAGTTGCCAGTCAAAATTGACGAGTTACTGAACAATTACCAATCCCCGGTACCGGTCACTAAAGCTCGCCGATCGCAACATGAATGCTATTGCAAAAAAAAATGCCTAACTACATCCCTAACTAATTAGGCCTAACTAGATCCTGTAAATCGCACGTCATTGTTATTTAGGCTTAATGCACAGAAAAACAATTTCACCTTCGAATTTTTTCAAATATTTTTGGAAATATTTTTATTTCTAAAAGATCTACACATTCACTTCATTTGGTAGGTATTAAGATTAAAGTACCCAAGATTCATTTTGTTAGAGAAACTGTTGAAATCTACTCCAGTGCTTCCACTTACAGCAAATTTCCCTTTTTAGGGGAAAAATGTTCTTCAAAAGGAGGAAATATTTTTTCCACAGGGTAAAAAAGAGAAAGTTTGTCTTGACTCAGTAAAATTCTGTAAGTGAGAAGTGGCGGCACTGATCTACTCCCTTAATTTTGTTTTCAGACGAAGGCACTGTCTGATAACGTAAGCACAACTTAAGATCATCAGTCCTAGCCTATTTCCGATTAGTCAACAAAAAAATACTCTCCTTCGTAGATTCCTCCTTACTATATTACCTATATTGATTTTCTTCATTTGCATACAACTATGCAAAATTACGACACATACTGCCTCGCCCTCCCCCTCAAGCCTCTCTCACCTCTGTTTCTTTTACTACGGCACGAGTTGGTTGTGCGCATTGTTGGTTAGAACTTTAACGTTAGGCGTGATTATTTCAATAACAGAATCTAAGGACGACTAGTCAAAACCGAAGACGGTCCGTCTTGACTACAGGGGAAAGGATGCGACCGGAGTTGGTGGCACACATGAGAATGCACCAAAAAGCATGGAGCCTGTGAGTAAAAATGATAAGACCACTAGTGAAAGTGAGGTTAAGCCTAATGTGCCCTTCGGCTCAGACGAGCCATGTCCTCCATTTCTGAGTTACCGAGACTGCTTGGTGCGGAGATGCAGTCAGTTGTTCGTGAGGCCATAGGAGCCATTCGGACTGGATGTGATGGAAATTATTATTGTGGCTTATACATTATACAATGAACCATAGCCAATGGTGATGGTTGCTATGGGAACGAGCGGACTGGAGTGGTTCATTATGGTGGCCAGGGGAGTGGCCGTGCTTTGTGTAGGTCGGTTGATTGGCCGAGCCGAGACTGCTGGGAGTTTGACGGTCATGGTGTTCGTATGGTGATTAATGAAATCAACAGTGGGTTATACAATAACCAAGATGAAAATAGAAAGCGATTACACGATAAGCAAGAAGATTATTTGAATTTGAATGAAAATTCGACAGAAAGCCACCTCCTACCAATTTTGTAGTCGTAGGGTGGTATGAGAGAAGGTAACACAATATCAAGATGTTTTTGAATGTAAGAACTAAAGGGGATTTCACCATTTCCGCCTACAGCTTCTTCCACAGGTTGCACACCCCTGAAAGCAAATGACACGTAATGATGTCCGACAACATCGTTTAACCTTGGCTCTGTGGTTTCTAGTCTTCAGATCATTAGTGAAAATGAGCCAAAATTTCTTAAGTAGGTTAATTAGAGTTAATAGTCTTACATGCGAAGATAAGATCTCCGCGAGAACGTCGATAAGCCAGTGTGGGAAGTCGGAGTCATCGTATACATTCACTGAACGGCAGATCGGCTAAACCAATGACCCACTTTGTAGCCTGTGTCTGTAGTCTTTCCCCTTTGTCCTTGCCACGTTCCAAGTCTGATCCACCACGCTTGGTTTGCATATTCGATGAAGCTTGTAACAGGATTTCAGTACAGTTTAAGAAAGTGAACTGTTTAATGTGAACCGGAATAGGTTTCAGTAATGATGTGGAGCCAACAATGGTGGAGAGCCTGGGAAAATCCGCATTAAATAAATGAATTTTACGTATAATTTAAAGCTAAGCATTTTAGGTTAAGTAAAAACTAATTTAATCTTAAACTCCTTTTTTATAGCCGATGTAAATTTACATTACCTGTTCTTAAAGCATTTCTCTCCTTTTGAGCTTTTATTCCCCTGGAAACTTGAAAGTTGGCTTCCCAGCCGGGCTTGTACTACTGTGCATGTGCAGGGTTGGGCTGGCTGTATATATACTCGGTGCAGCTGTCCGATGGCATCATTTCTCCTAGGGCGCTCATGACGACTTGACCGCCTTGAGCTCTCCCCACTCCATCCTCTCCTTCGGATCCGCTAGTCCTCAGGATGCGTCCTACTATGGGACGCATCCTACTCGAATTCGTTCGTAGGATGGCTCCTGCCAGGATGCCCTCTACTGCCAAGGATCTTCTGGATGTCCCGGTTGAAGCTTCGCTCCCAGCCACCTCTATTCCAACTTCAGGAGCAGGTAGACGGAGGATCGATCCGTCCTCTCCTCAGACAAGGATACATCCGCCTTTTCAAGATCCTCTCCATCCTACGTATTGGATCCTATCCACTTGCAGCCAAAGTATGGCCTCGCCTTGGATGCCTTCTCCTGCCAAAGACCTGGATCTCCCGGATGTAGCTCCGCTCCCGGCTACCTCTGTTCCATCTTCAGGAACGAACAGACAAAGGACCAATGCGTTCCTCTTCACACAAGAATTCCGATGATCCTCAGGACCAGCTGTCCTCACGTCCTCTACCGCCCACGTCCGTATAGGATTTAGATTAGGGTTTGAATAATATCTCTGTAATGTGTGGTGCAGTGGCAACCCGGACCACTGCACTGTGACTGAGGTTGGCGCTAATGACCAAGCTGTCGACTCGCCATTAAGCCTCATCCCCCCCCCCACGTCCGTAGGCGCTTCCATCCACGGGATGGCCTCTGCTAGGATACACTCTTCTACTACGGAGACCTTCTGGATCCCCCAGTTGAAGCCTCGCTCCCGGCTACCTCTGCACCGTCTTTAGGATCGGACAGGCAGACGACCAATCCATCCTCTCCACACAGAACCACCGGTCCTCAGGACCAGGTGGCCTCACCATCCTACGTATCACTGCGCATTGCCTCTGCGCAGCCTTCTTGGATTGGACTGCTTCACCACCTACTGTCGACTTTCACCTTCCTTTTCCTCCAGCGTTTAATGCTGTTGTTTAACCAGAGGAATATGATATCTCTCCGTGCAGCTACCATCTGCGCATCTTACTGCGCAGCCCTCCTTTCTCATATAAACGCTTCAACAATGCAACTTGCTCGCCCTTCTTCTACCTGCATCCTATGCAGCTGTGCTATACACTGCTCCTCAACAGGTACGTTCCTTCGTTCTTCCCTTTGGGGCGTTGAGCTGTAGCCTGCTATGGCCGTGGCTGGTTTGGTGTGTTCTTCACACGAGCCTTACGTCCAGTATCGCGTTCCTCGAATCATCTTTCCTTTACCCCGACTAGACCTCGGTGTGGAAACAAAAAGGGGGGACGCCTGCTCCCCTTAGGAACACCAGCATCTTGTTACTACTACAGTCAATCCACCCTCTCCCGTCCTACCTGCGGATGCAACAGTTAGAAGCAACAAATTAACACAAATATCGATTCGGATGGCAACCCTGACAGGCCCAGCAGCTGGTTTGGGACTCGTTCCCTCTACGTCCCATGCCTTTTGTAGGCATCCGACCTAGTCCTTATCCCTCTAAGCACTGCGCTGAGTGTTAATTGCAACACATGCCTGAACCTTTCCACACTTCATGTCTGCTTCACCACCTTCTTCGTCTGCTCCCTATCCACCTGGATACCCTCAGTTTGACACCCGGACAGCCTGCCCTATGCTATCAAGCTCTTTATCTCAGTTGCCTTGACACTCCTCTCTATAGCCACTCTATTCCTTCGTCAATTTTTACAATAAATTCTTTCTACCGTTTCCACTCTTGCATCCGCTCACAGACGCAACAACTCTTCCATGAAAAGCACACATCCTTTTTTCGGAAGACTCGGTCCTCCGTCCCTTTTCATAGGGACCTATCCTTCACTACGGCCGTAACTGCCGTATTTGCGTCTCCATCGCCAAATCGATGGACTATTATTCGACGAAAGCAACATCAATCAAGACAGCGGATGCTACACCAGCTAAGCAGTGAGAAGAATTACGAGCTCTGAAGCTAGCCTAAGTACAAACTCCCAAGTCCAAAAAAAAAAATCCTCTTCTTCGGATCCGCTGGTCCTCAGGACCAGCAGGCTTCATCATCCCGTAGGACACGTTCTACTCATCCTCGATCTTAGGAAGATCCCCACTAGGATGCTCTCTGCTTTCAGGGATCTCCCGGTTGAAGCTTCGCTCCCGGCCACCTTCATTCCGGCTTCAGGGGTAGCTGGGCGAACCCAGCTAAGGACCGATCTATCCTCTCCTCGGACAAGGATACATCCGCCTCCAAAAGTGCTACACCACCGATCAGGATGCTGTCCTATCCATCGACCCTCGATAATCCGACAGCCGCTCAATCTGCCATCTGCTATCTTCCCGGCACTGCTGTCCTCCTTTCCGTCTGAAGCAACTAGAGGTACTTTTCGCAAGGGCCGATCCAGTACGGACCACATTCCCTACATTTCGCAAGCAACCTCTTCCAGTCGACCATCCTTCCTACCTGGTGATCGTGCGGTAGGAGGAAGTACGCATTCCCATCCGTTTCCATCCCTGCCTTCACCGGCTACTACTGTTCCTCTCGGCTCCTCAGACGAACTCTCACCTGCTTTCCATCCGCCGACCTCTGTTCGTTTGCTCGTCCCATTCCCGACATCACCCACACTCACTCCCACAGTGTCTCCTGCATGTCCGTCATTGCACCTCATAGCAGTCGGCATCTCCAGGACGAACCTAGTACCGACATACCGTAATCTCTCGATTGACCGGCGGACGCACAGTTGGCTCCGTTCCTGACTTTTGTAAAAAAAAAAAAAAAAAATTCAAAGAAGAGACAACAAATGAGAAATGTCCACATGAACCAGTCCGCATAAAGGACAGGACACAACTTTTAGTCAGCTTAGGATCCGTTCCCACTACATCATGTCCTGATCCTCATCCTTTTACGCACCACATTATGGGCTGCTTTCGACACGCTTCATACCTATCTCACTTTCCTCCTCGTCCGGCTTTACTTCTCGAAACAACTGGCGCTGCTGAGTCACGTTTTCTTTGAATCAAACTTGGCCTTCCACCCCTCTGCATGGCCGTTCCGTCCCTCTGTCAACGTCTACAAACTCCTACTACCTCACCAACCAGCTGTCTGTGTTATGATCCGACAACATAATTGTGCTTCACCTTCGAAATGCTCTACCTTCTGTGTACCACAATCTGCCTTACGAATACCGTCCGCTTCAAGTATCCGCCGCAGTCCACCCCGTCGTGCGTTCACCTTTCTCAATCATCTGTCGGACACTATCCACTCTTCAAGTCCGCTGTTCTATAGGACTATTCATAATCCACCTGCTACGCTTCTCGTGCCTTCCAGCAGTGATTCCACGGTATCCAATCCTCAGTTCTTTCAGTACCATTTGCAACATCATCCGCTTGTCCGTCTCACACATGGGAGCACCATTTCCCAGCAAGATAGGCGATTTCGGTATTTCTTTTCTGATTTCCTATCTTGTACCCCGCGGTGTTAAGACCCCTGCATGCGGTTCCTTCTTCTGCTTCCTTAACCATTACTAGATTATGATAATTTACCACACTGCCTGACCTCACTTAGGATATTACCCTTTCCGAAACAGCGGATCGCTCCTCAGCCCGCAAATAGTTTAGGCTATTAGTGAAATTGGTTCAGGACTCAGGGTTGTCTTCGGCAGGGAATTCTTCCCGGGGATGCCGGCTTGTACGCGAGGGGACAGCGAACCTAGCCCTCCTCCGGGTTACAAAGTCCGCTATAAAAACAGGTAATGTATATTTTCGTCGGCTATAAAAAGACTAAAATTGCAGGGCCTGCACCTCCTTAATTTTAGTTTTTATTGCCTAACCGAAAATATACATTACCTTAACTCCCAGCCAGGCCTCCCCTCCATTGTCTAGGTTCTGGGTGAGGAGAAATAATGCCATCGGACGGCTGCGCCGAGTACGCAGTCCAACCCTGCGTATGCGCAGTAGTACAAGCCCGGCTGGGAAGCCAACTTTCAAGTTTCCAGGGGAGTTAAAGCTCAAAAGGAGGGAAACGCTATGAAAACAGGTAATGTATGTTTTCGGTTAAGCAATAAAAACTAAAATTAAGCAGGTGCAGGCCCTGCAATTTTAGTCTTTTTCTGTGCAGCATTATTGAACACAAACATTTAGTGTTAAGTATAGTGCTACAAGATGAGTGTGAAACAGCAACATCTTTAATTGGCAGTGTTTACAAAAGAAGTCTCAGAATATTGAGTCCTACCTTTATGCTACAACAATACATGCTTCATGGTGATAACCTTTTACATCATTATGTATGTGTGTACGTTTCCTAATTAGTCTCAAACTTGGTGGAGGATTTATTTTTGTAAACTTTGGCGTAGTTCTTCATGACTTCTTTCTCATTGTATGTTTTTTCCCTTGAATCGTGCTACTCACACATGAACAGGAGTAACCCGTAAGTACCACAATTAATGGTTTTACTTGGTTGTGGGTTACTGTGGTGTGACAGAACGATAGAATGCTTGAGTCAAAGAAGTGTGTTTGTGAGCTAAAGACTTTTTCATTTGTTTGGCTGTTGGTTTGTTGCGTCATCTTGCAAGTTTTTTCAATGGCTACTTTGAAAATTACAAGCCATTGGTAAAACGAAGCACTCTTACGCAAATTTCAAACGTACAAAGATATAACATCTTAGCGAATTTTCAATAGTCGTTATTTGCTGGTGATGTATAGTCTCAGCCTACTTATCTTCCTCAGGCGTCGAACACACTTTCGTCCTTGTCAACTTCTCCTGTGTTATTCAAAACTGGTGGTTATTCGTGGCCTCCGGTATTTGCATGGCCGGTTCTCCGCTTTTTCCTGAGACTCTCTCTAAGCTCGTTTCTCAACAGGTGTGATCTCTGGGTTTTGCCTTGGATATTCACATGGCCTTCTCTCGGACGTGGTGTTGAATAGCCAGGGATTCAAGCACTCTGTGGGGTGTGGTGTGGTGTGTCTGTGGTGTGTGGTGTGTGGTTTTGATACTAATAGGGGTTCAGTTCCTTCCCAGTTGATCTTGTGCGAGGTGTCCATGTGGTGAACTGCAATACTATTTGTCTCCACTCTGTTCCTTGTTTAATGCTCATTCTGATGCCTTTCCATGTTGTCAATGTAAATGTCCTTGCAGTCACCGCGTGGGACTCTGTATACCTCTTCTCTGGTGTTCACTATTTTCTGCAGTCTTTTTTTTTCTTTCTCATTCATTCACGCCCCCTTTTTTTTCAAACTCGTCTCCACTCCTCAGCGTTTTTTGGTTTGAGCAGATCTTTTAGTCCTTATTTCTTACCGTATGTGTCAATCCCTCTATCCCGAATGACTCGTTATATTCCGGCTGTCACTTCACATAAGAAGGTAAGACCTACTCGGCCTAGGCTCTTCCTCATCTTCCTCTTTCTTTGTTCTCACTCCTATGCCTTTCCTTTTTTAACACTTTTCTCATTGCGGCCACTTTTTCCGGGCGACCGAGTCACGCCGCGATCACTATCCCAACGTATTTAGACACTGCAAGGGGGTATCACAGGAGCACAAATATCCCTTTCGCCTCGTGCAGGAATTCCTGTGCCATCCCCATGTGCAGGAGTGCCGCGCTATCCTGGCAATTGCTTTCAGTTGGCCCAATCGTGTGTCCAGAATCAAATGGAATCCCCTTCCCATAATCATAGGTTTGTGAGGGTTGGAACAACACTCTCCCATTCTCTTTCCTCGTCTGCTCTACATCAAGAAAGGAGAGCCTAATGCCTACTTCTTCCTCGTGGATGAATTTTAACTCTTCCCACCAACTGTTCAGCACTCTTCAATACAATTTCCGTCTGTCCTCTCCTCATGAAGGTCGCAATATCATCAACATATCTCCGCCACATCATCAACGACTCTTTAGGAAAGGTGTGAAGTCGAGATGCTGCGGGACTAACTCTACCAGTATGGGTGAAGTGGAATACCACGCTGTTTCTTAGCCAGAACGTTGTGCCGTTCTACTCAACGTAAATGAAACACAAGAGAACGCTCCCCAGTACCCTATCTTTTAGATATTCTTTAGAAACGCCAAATTTGGACCTCGCGAGCGCTAACATCTTGAGAATCAGCCCGTGTTAAGCTGGGGAATGATTGTACCATGTTGAAGGCACAACAAGGTCACCTTCCTCAAGACACCGCTCTTTCACATTGTCAAGCAGCTCGTCATTACTTCTTGAGACGCTCACTCACCAGCCAGTCTTAATGTCTGACATGCCCCCCCCCCCCCCCGTGCCGATGTAATCAGTCGTAGCGGATTGCCTGCTTTGTGCATTTTTGCTTGCGTATTTCAGTTCACCACATGGACGCCTCGCACAAGATTAACTGGGAAGGAACTGAAACCCTGTTAGCATCAAACCCCACCTGGGACGCTCGCCTCAGAGGGCTTGAATCTCTGGCTATTCAACACCACGTCCGAGAGGCCGTGCTGATGGATATCCAGGGACCGTCAAACCAGCTATGTAATTCCTGTTGTATGTCAGAGTCTCAGTAAAAAGTGGAGAACCGGCCCTGCACATATTGGACACCCCGAATAACCGTAGATTTCGAATAATACTTACTACAGGAGGAGTTGACAAGGTGGAAAGTGTATGCGACGACTGAAGAAGATGTTAAGATTGCATAAAATTAATGTATCAGAAGATTTAAATTAAAAATTTTGCCTCACAAAATAGTGAACAAACGAACGTTTCACTTTCCTCAAAATACAACCTTTAAAAGCTTAAATTAGTTTGTTAATGGTCATTTACCCAACAATCAAGGAAAAAATACTCAGCCCGTGTCTCCATTACATTGCTCCTCATCACTTTTTTGTTTGTTCACGGCTGTTAGACGATCGTGTTGCCTTTTGTTCAATTTTTAAGGTTGTTTTAGTGTTTCGATGAATGTCTGATTTGGTAAGCTTACTTGCAATCATTGGATTAAACCTGGATTGCTCTCTGGCTTGTAGGTGGTGTGTAGGCCCTGTGGTTTACGGCTACAGATTACAATTACCTACTACAATAAAGATTGGTGACAAACACGATTATTTGTTGCTAAGACTGTACCGATCTGCATTTTTTCTGCCGAACAGATTCCGATCCTATCAGCCACAAATTGATTGGTGTACCGATTGCTACCGATTTTTAACAATTTTTTGTCTGGCTTATGCTAACTTGTAGGCTAACAAATTTGTAGGCTAATGCAAACATTGGAATACATTTTTTTTACCCAAGCAAGATCAGTGCTAATGTTCAGCGTCGCAGGTTGTAGGTTACTTTATAAGTATATGAATTTTAATTTTCGAATCAGCTAGGGATCACAAAGGGTAATGTTGACATATAGTACCGATTTGGACCGAATTTTTTGAATTTACTATATTCCCTTATGGTATCCTTTAAACGTTACTTCTGATTTGTCGGATCTATTAGGGATTTCGTAGGGCATTCTTTCTGTTCCTACCTGTTCTGATTGTATGGCCTTGGCTTCTACCGATTTTATTTTAAATGCATTTACAGTCTCTCAAGAGATTGGAGAAGCGATGGAGCCATTAATAAGAGCATTTAAACATATGGACTACCTTGTCTCCATCTGGGAAGTCGTTGACCTTAGACAAGGCACTTTCTTATAGCTACTCGATTGAGTCGGCTCACTGTCATGGGACAGGGCTTGTTGTGCAGATGTCGCTCGGATGCAACTTGAAGACCGCAACAAAATGTTTGAAACCAACAAACGGATTTATGATGGTGGTGCTGATCACAAGCAGTAAATAAGTAAAAGTAATGAACCAACTAATAAGTCGAGCGGTTGCACGGCTTCTGCAATTAATACTGTGGATGCCAAATTGGTTCTTCCCCATCCCCTGTTGTGATGATCCACTTGATACTTATTTCTGGGTTGTCGGTTGCACTCCATTGACACGGCGTGGACCTTGCCACCAACATCTAGTAGACTTTCAGGAGCACGGTTTCGTGAAATTTGCCATCTTCTAAAACGCACAGTTGCTGCTCAACCACCGATTCCATTCGCTTGGTAAACCACTAAAGTTGGTAGCATGCTCTTCTTTTTCAATAGTCTCCCCAGCATCCTACAAATCGGTGACTGCATTCTGCACCCTCGCTAAATATTTTGCCATGAATTCGCCTGTTTGCATTCTCATTAAAATAAACTCCTTCATAAGATGTCTGATGTGTCCCTCTTTGCGCAAAGATCATAGGTAGATGCTGAGGGGTTTTTGGAGACCGGTTGATGAACTCGTCATCACTAATATGTCCCTTTTCCTTGAGCCTCACTAAACTATATTGAAAATCAAGCAGCGGTGTATTTCCGAAGTCTTTGCCCTGGTCAACATACATATCAGATCCCTATAACTCTTGTTTCACCCTTTGATCATGTACTTCCTTGGATACGGCGACAGTCGAATTCGCCTTCTCGGCCTTGCACACAACCAGGTCACTTCTCTTAAGTACTCAGGGTCCGAATGGGTCGAGCTTGGGCAGAAGTCACATTTGCTGCAATTTTGGGGTGAGGTCTCACCATCAGTTGTTGCAATTTAAGTCTCAGTTCAGGTGACCAAGTATACCCCCTAAGCATTTTCTGCACATCTGCCACTAAGTTTGTTTTAACATATAGATTGTCGGACGTTACAACTGGAACGAACTTGAGGTCCATGTTTAGAACACTCATTTCAGCACTTGTCAACACCACTCCTGATTCATTCAGAACATCTGGATAATCACTTGCACTCTCACTTCCCTCCTCCTTCATTATACTCTTGCTCCTCCAGCACCCTAGGTTGCTTTTTTCTTCACATTCAACTCCTAAGTGCACAAAGATATGAAGCACGATGCACTCCCAACACATTAAGATTCTTCAAGTGTCTATCAACAGTTCGACTCGCAGTCCACTTTTCTTGCTCCTCGAAATCCCGAAAATGTACTGCTGGGGATTA
>JAHWFP010019952.1:18600-55202 GCA_023313725.1 Lithobius niger
ATACAAAACCTTCACTTTTCCAATTTTTTTAATGATAGCTAAGACCCTAAAAACCCCTTCAAAACTTAACTGCTATTTCTAAGACACCCAACCAAACGTAACACTACGAGAGCTCGCGACTATGGAGGTTTCGTGACGCAGCGTGACGTCAAAACATCCCTTCCCATCGTGCAGCGCGCGCGACCTAGTCTCTGCGTCTAAACAAACATGGCTACCAACAACGCTGACGCTGTCGCTGTCAATTCGTTACAGCTTTATCAGTTTGAACCTGTAACGCCACTGTTTCCAGTAACATCCAACCACTTCCGCAGCCCGGTGGCATCTTTTTCGGCATTCGGTAAGCTGAACAAACTTATTTTGTGATTTGACGAACTTTTACACTCCTTCGCTCGCTATGCACGACGGCATGATGTGAACGAGAAACCGGAAACGATGTCCCAGGCGATGCCGTTTTGTTTCTGGCGCACGCGCAGGTCACGCAGACACTCTAGAAGGCGCCTTAAAAGTCTTGACGTCACGACGCGTCGCTCAAACGGGATTTTCTCCAGAGCTTGTGCATCGTCTGCTTAAATCAGGTGATCGTACGGCTTAAACAATGACACCTATTGACATCGGATGACTGTTAACATTAATTCCAGTGTCTAAACTATCGATAAAAAAAATTAATTGTTGGAGGGTTTAGTATTCCTTTAATGGATGGGTTGTCAAAAAATAATGAGCGCCGAGGCCCTCAAAAAAGTGCCAGGCCTTGAACGAACGCCGGGTGCAGCACGTCATGTAAATAGTAAGAGCCCGGGCACTAATCCGAGGAAGTACGGTGGCCAGAATGACGTCAAAAATATGCCATTCTACCTAAATACAAGGATCCAACAATGACATACAAAAAGAACAATGAAATAACTCGGTGCAACAATGACGGCGAGCCATGCTTCAACGTCCGGGCATCAATCAAGGCTCGGACAAAAACAGTCAACAAAAATTCAAGCACATTCGACGAAAGGACTGTTTTCCAAAAACAGTGCACATCTTATTTTTCAAGGAGTTGTTTTATTTAAATAAGCAGCTATTTTCTTTTTAAATGTGTTGCAGTACATGATTTAAAAAAAAATCGGATGGCTGAGCTGAGAAAGGCTTTATTTTTTCTTTTTAACCGATGTTTATACAAATTCTATTGAGAATTTTTGTATTCTTTCCGCAAAACGAGGACCATGGTCGACTTACACTGAAAAGACCCCGGCAAATCGAAAGCGAAACCGAATTACACTGAGAATTCCCCTGCAAATCGAAAGTGAAACCCTTAAACGAAATCACTTCGGAGAATCGTTTTGCGGAAAGAAAAACAAATTTCTCTAACCGAATTCCACTCGTGCTTCTATGAAATTTTTTATTTGTGCGTTTTAGCACTCAACTCCTTTCCAACAAATTTCCCTCGACCTTCGGTCTGGGGAAATTAAATCTGAAAAGGAGTTTCGTGCTAAAACACACAAATTATGGATTTCAAAGCAGCACTCGTGGTATTATAGCCGAAAAAGCTCCACCCTCTGGTAAGTTGCTACCGTTTGTGTATTGATTAAAGATACGATCTGAAATTTAGTCAAACAATTTAAAGGGACATAAATCCTTCCGGTATATCGTTCGACCCGTTGAAAATAGCGTTTGCAACATTTCCACAGGGTAGATAAGAGTTAATGTCGCAAAATCGCCTCGCACGGAAGAAAAACAAGAAAGTGAATGTGTTGGCAACATTTACAGACGTTTGAAACTAATGTCGCAAAACTGAGTCATACAGGAAATCTAACAGGAAGGCGTGTACCTTTAAGACCCCTCCCATCTTTTCCGGTGCGGCTGGGAACCAACCTTCGTTGCCCCAGTTCATTGCCGACACCAACTGCCGTTTTAAACAACCACGCTGCTACTCTGTCCGCACCACGTACAAAATAAGTCTTCTCAAGCAAGGAAAAAAAGACGGAGCCTACTGCGTAACTCTTTATTGATGTCTTCCAGAAGAGAGTTTTAGCCTCTTCTTCTTTCAGAAGGCCTTCTTTCCTACCTATTTTTCAACGCGGCAACGCATTAAGCGATGAAACTCATTTAGCCACGTGCACCACATCCAGCTTGTAGCCTCTCATTCAAAGTGACGTGGCATTGAATAACTAGCGCTTCCCTGTCACTAACAATCGCACCCAACTTCGTTTCACCTCCAGCCAATTGTCAACTTGTCACTTTTAACAATGTTATTCGCAGGACAATTTGTCACTTTTGAAAATGCGCTCCCTACCATTTCGCCAAGGCCGTATCCAGAAATTCACTTGCTTATTAGTATTAAACAGGAAGGAAAGCTGACGGTTCAAAAGTCAAATAAATACAGATGAAAACCTATTTTCGTTGCCTTTTGGACTTATATGTCAGACTGCCTGACCGGGGAATCGAATCCACGACCTTAGAAAACTAAAGGCCGCGATCCTTACCGCTGAGTCATGCTGACAGGACCAAAAGGACTCGTCCATAGTCAGCATTCACCACATGTATACATACATATAAACATACACTTTCCAATCGCCACTGGCCGTGTCAGTATGGCTCAGCTGTAGAACCTCGACCTTTGGTTTAAAAGGTCGTGGGTTCGTGTCCCTGCTCAGGCAATCTGGCATATAAGTCCAAAAGGCAACGTAAATAGGTTTGCATCTGTATTTATATGCTTATTACGTAGTATGTTCCAGCAGTCATTATATTCGTTAATTAGTTATATTAGTTCATACAACTACGGGTTGCTGTTATGGTCTACAGTTGGTAAGCCAAAAGATAATACCGATGAACATGTTAAAAACAATTTTACAGGCCAAGACTTAAAGCGAACTTGCAATAAAATTCAATGAAATTTTTGTACACTAAGGCAAATTCATGCATCTGAAGGTTTTAGGGTCAGAGGATTTTTTACTCGAAAATTTCTAATTATCTGTAAACAGTTGTGCCTGATTTTTCTTTTTGTGTATTGATAAAATATCGTTGATACGGAAATTTGGCCAGACCAACTGAAGATATGAGTTTTTCGCCGCATTTATAAAAAGGAAATAAAAAAACAGAACGATAATATTACAGGCCAATAGCTTAATTGCCAACAATAAACAAAATTATTGAGAATTATTGCAGCAAAAAATGTAAACATTCCTCACACAATTTTAATTTTTTTTCGGAGAAAAAGCACGTTTTCAGAAATTAAAGGAACAATTTAATCTTTAAAATGTTTGAACGAAAGAAACGAGACAACACAAAAAAATAATGAAATTTTGTTGGAAAGATTTTAGTGAACCTCCAGAAAGCATTTGCCACCACCGACAGAAATATCCTACTAGTAAAGCTACACATTTATGGTATTAGAAGAAAAAAGTATGAATGTTAAAAAGTTATCCAACAAACATAAACATCATTACTAAAATTAGCAGTACGGAAAGTGATAGTATGCAAATAAGTGAGGGAATACCACAATGCTTAATTTTGGGAACTTTGTTATTTTTAGTTTACGTAAATGACACCGACATTTTAATATCTTATGTTAATAACTTAAATTTGCCGGCCTCCATGAAGGCCGGCTGAAATTTGTTTCTTTTGCTTAAAAAAATGTACAATACCTGTTAATTTTTGCATTATGTTCTCATGATGCTTCTTTCATCCTGGAATTTTTAAGTTGAATGGATCCGGCCAGCTTGGTAATCCAACTGCGCATGCGCACAGTCCTCGTTAAAAGAGCGTGCCATGAAAACTCCACATCTTTGATTCTCTCTCCATTTGTCAAGGTTGCTCAAGAGGGGAGGTAGGGTGGGTTGAGGTACTGTATATTGTCTTAGGCAAAAGAAACAAATTTCAGCCGGCCTTCATGGCTGAATTTATTGTATATTGTAGAAATATACAATACCCATTAATTTTTGCATTTTGGCAGAAACCATGTGAACAGTGCTGTAATTACAAGGAACTTCATATTTGTTCAAAACTATGGATATAATTTAACATCAACGATAGGCCAAAATACCCATTTCTGCCTATTTTGGTCCGTAACCTAATTACCACTATTCTGGAAAAAAATAAATCCTTGATATGGTGGTTACCTTTTATGTTTCTGATATTATCAAACGAGATGATGTGAAAATCAAATTTTAAACCAATCAAATCATAGTTTTTGACTTTTTCGCCATTCCGCCCATTGACGTTCAACTTGCAGGCTCTCAAGACATGACCTCAGATTAAGTGATGACATTTTTGTGTGTGTGTGGCAGCTATACCATGCGCAATGGCTGTTTGCTGTGACGTCACCATGAGTTAGCCAATGACGAACGAGAACAACGGCTATTTGGCCGTCTGATTGGACTAGCCCAGTCACGTGCTATGGACGTCACAGCAAACAGCCATGGCGCGTGGTATAGTGATGCTGAAAGGCAGTTTTCCACACTACGGCATTTCGAATTTCGAAAAAGAAATAATTTTTTCATTCCACAGGGTTCAGACAATTTTTTAATTCTCAATTTCCCTGTCATTTTCAGGTTTTTCAGGTGCATCCAATGGCACTTTCCATGTGTTTTACAAGATGTTTTTTTAATATTTGTAGGAAAAATGACGCAACATCCCAGATAATAGCTATTTAGACTAGTCCAGACGGTACTAAACGCAGTTTCATCACAGATATTGGTACTACCCTAGATTTGGTTTATTAAATGTTTTATCTAAAATACTTGAATATATTAAAGTAAATTAAAATATTTGCAACTAGCCTAGGATTTGATTGTTTCTGATCTCCTAATACAATGAAATATACAGATCTGACACAGAGGCATTTTATCAAATTTCCCTGTATTTTCCCTGATTTTCCAAAAATTTCTTGTTTTTCCTGAAATTTTCCTGAGTTTTTGGTTCTATTTTCATCTTCCCTGATATTTCCAAGTTCTCCAGGTTTTGTCTGAACCCTGTTTCCCCCATGGCGTGCCTTTTGCGGCAAATCACAGTAACTCTTACAGCTAATAAAGGACACTGGAACGTTAGCAATCTAGTTTGGCGCTGTTGTTGACACCTTCTTCAACAGCTGTTGCGGCCACTATTCAATCTTGATGACTCCCCAATTAATTTCCTTTTCTTGTGAGTGTTTTGACAGGCAGGCCTGCCATTGTTGAGCTCCGCGGGCATGACTCTCCCCCCACCCCCGCACTGACTCAGCGACATTTTACAACGAGCAAAAGGTGTGTTCCTCAACCGCCCACGCCCAACTTGATCCTTCCTTTTAACTTGTCCAGGCACGTCACGTGCAGACTGCTTGGCGGGCAGGCACACAAAAGAAGGCGTCTTAACTGGATGATATTTTATCTGTCTGCCGGCGATTTTTTACTCATCTGACCGCTTGATGGATCGTCTTCCGGAGAACGGTCTCGGGATTTCTTCTCGTCTAAAGTTGACCGGGGTTCGACCAACGAGAAGGGTACCGACCAACCATCATGAATGTGAACGGGAGGGACTCGCCACGTGGCCGGTAGACGTGTAAGTTAGCTCGCCAAACTCAAAAATCTACTCCCCATGTGAAAAAAGTTTCCGCAATTTTAGCATTATTCCATGCCCGTTAAAACATCTATATATATCGCTTGCGCCGAACTACATGCGAGGGTCAACTAATCCAAACGAAGCATATAAATGGTTCATTCGTTTCACGGCATCAGTGATAATGGGCAAACATGTTCATTCTTTGCACGGTAGCAATGAGAAAGGACGGGCGTGTTCTTTCTTTGCACGGTAACAATGAAACAGGACAAGCGTGTTCATTCTTTGCACGGTAGCAATGAAAAAGGACTACCAGCCAGCAATGTGAGCTGGAATGTCAATTATTGGTAACAATCAGTTACGAAACGAAATATTGCAACATGCCTTGCTAACAGAAAACTCGGGGCAAACACACTCTGGGCCGTAACAGAAACAAACGCTAATGCAACAACAAACGTGGCAGTGTAACAAAATGGCGTCCTACTACACCGGCGTATGTTACATCGGGACCATCTACATTATTGTATATGACGGGAAAAGAAACTGCAGTAGTAGTGTCCACGGACTGCAGTAAAGACCAGTGAAAGGCCATCGACTAGACGGAAAAAATTAAAGTATCATCATGTAGCCAGGAATCGAATCCAGATCTTCCAATAACCTGTCACTGCTTCAACCGCTAAATTACCCATACACTGTCTTTACTGTCTTCACTGTCTACACTGCCTTCACTACCTTTATTGGTCTGCAATGGCTATGGGATCTAATGTAGCCTGGCTGAAGGTTATCTCGACTTCCTGCACCAATCGGAGGTTTCCCGGTTCGTATTCCCGGATTTGTCTTCCCATTACTAGACTTCTCTCTCCTTCAAAATTGCGTTCAAAACTGACCCAGTTCTGCTGTACGAGTTTTATTTTGCTTCCGATGACTTAAGGCTCAAAGAAATTTATTTAGGAAAAAAAACTAGTCCCGGTTGCTACGACGGGTGCTTGTTTATTTTGTTTTAACTCTATAATTACGAAAGATGGTGGTTGCCTGGAATGAAAAACTAATCGGTTACCCCTTAAAACGCTGAAGGAAACTGCGCGAACTGTTCGTTTCTAATTGTTTTACTGACATATGACAATTTGAATTTCGGGGTTTGTTACTTCAGTCGCCATTTTGGCGAGCAGTGTTGAAACGAAGTCGCCAACTGCCTAGTTTCCCTCGCCAATTTGGCGTATAACGATCGATATTGGCGAAGGCAGGTACCGACTGGTCTTCATCCGATCGAAAATTAATTCAAACGCAAAGGATGAGTTCAATGTCCTTCGCTTCCCAAGTATGAGGCCAAGTGCTTGTCAGTTTTCAATGGTAAAAGCAAACCAAAAAGTAGGCTTATACGATATCAAACACAACAGATGAACTGGCTTTAACAGTCCGGGTTGGTTTATTGACTGTGATTTTAAAATGATATACTTTGTTTAATATTTACCACGGATACTGTCTACTTTGTTGTGAAACGGTATTATAAGCTTACTTTCCTCCGGTTTTAATTCAATTTAATTTAACTGGTACAGTCAAGCCGTCTGCTTTTGCTGAACTTAACATATTTGTTTCTGTCGAGTTTCTGTCGAACCAGTTACTGGGACAATTCGGGTCATAGGTCATTCCGGATCACCAGTTACTGGGTCAGTTCCAGTCGTGGGTCATTACACATAACCAGTTACTGGGACAGTTCTGATCATGGATCATTCCAGATCACCCAGATGACAGTTCCAGTGATGGGTTATTCTTGATCGCCAGTTTCTGAGTCAATTTACGGATCAGCAATCATGGGCGAGTTCAGGTCGTAGGTCATTCCAGATCACCACTTCCTGGAATACCAGCTACTGGTCAGTTCGGATGAGGTGTCATTCCAGATCACGGTCTGGGTCACATAGCACCATTTCAACCAGCAGGACCCAGGTCACCTCGGTCCAATTTTAAAAAACAGTATAACGACAGCAACGAAAGGACCAGGCCTCGCAACCTGGATTTTTACGTCCCTTATTGGCCCCCTATTTCAGGACGTGGATATTTATCCCCGTTTCAGCGGTTTTAAGTGTACACAACAAGCTTGGTAGCTCGCCGGCGGATCCATTCAACATTTATTTACTTTTTAAGTGCCTGCTTTGAAAGTGCCTCGTTCGTAATAAACAGGATGGTGTTCGAGGCAGTCGAAGAATCCCCGCTGCGTTCGTTATCATACTGGTCCCCCTCTCCACTTTTTCAACCCAGTTACTTCTTTGCTCCAAAGATTTATGTATACTGATTAGATCCGCCATCCGACTATGACCTTTTAGCAGAAGAGCGATATTTAGTCGGAGCGCCTGCCCACACTTGAGCTTTCGCCCGTTTCACAAGTGGGTAAGCCAGGTGAAACCCGAGAGCTTGTTTGGGCATGCGTAGTAAGCAGGAATAGGAGGGTGGGAGGTGGATCAGTGTATGGGTCGCCAGACAGCAATAACATTGTTGGTCAATTTGGTCAGCCAATAGGCTTTTACTTCCGGCCAAACACTCCGTAATGCGTCCTTGCCTACACGAGTGATAGAGTAAACACGAACCCTTAACCAGAAAGAAGATCCATCCGTGGTCACGCTTTCTTTCATATTAGTCAGGAGTAGGGATGTCACGATACAACAATTTGTTATCCCGCTTAAAATGTTTAGAATTATGGGGATAATCGATAATATCTTGATTAGGGATGGCACGATACAAATATTTTTTATCCCGAAAAATTTTTTTACGTTACTGCGATAATCGATAATATCCCGATAAAACAAATTTTGAGGCTGGAATAACCATTTTGATTTTGTTAATTAAAAAATAACCTTGGCTGAAGCTACAGTGCAGCCTTCACAAATGTGAATTTTGTGGCACTCGCCATTCGGTCAGTAGACATCATAAAAATGAACTTGCCATTATCCATTGCTTTCTCACCATGTAGAAACAATTTAGCAGTTGTGCTACTACTTAATACTTAAATATTGTCTGCATTAAACTAACTCTCCAAACAGCTAAGTGGCTAGCAACAGTATTTTAAACTTAGTTGGAGAGCTTTTGTAATTCCGCATGTAACCCCGCAAACCGCATGTTTCTAGCTATTACGGTTTCCGAGATATGACAATTTAAGCATTGGGGGGTTTGCACGATAATTCGATAAGTCAAAAAAGTGCGGTACGATAATCGCCGAAATTTTTTATCGCGATAATCGAATTATCGCGCCACCTCTAATCTCGATAAAGCCTTTTGTGGCCGAAACAGCCAATTTAATTTTGTTAATTAAAAAAAAAAAAACTTGGCTGAAGCCTACAGTGCGCAATCTTCATTGTGAATTGTGTGGCACTCACCATTAGGCCAGTAGACATAAAAATGCACTGGCCATTGTCCATTGCTTCCTTACCATGTAGTATCACAATTTAGCAGTTGTGATACTATTTAATGCTTAAATATTGTTGGCATTACACTAACTCTCCACTTAGCTAAAGTGGCTAGCAACAGAATTGTACACTTGGTTGGAGAAACCCTTTGATGCTGCACGCAATGCCGCAAACTGCTTGTTTCTAGCTATTACGGTTTCCGAGAAATGACAATTTAAGCGTGGAGTTTGCACAACAATTCGATAAATCAGAAAAAGCGCAATAAGATGATCGAGGAAAATCACGATATTATCGAATTATCGATTATTGTGCCACTCCTAGTCAGGAGTGGCATAAAAGGGGGGGAAGGCGTCTGACGCTGGAGTGTCCATTGTACTATTACTAGAAGCTTTTGAATTGCCATGGGAGTATCCATGCTGCAGTATTACAACATTTGCACAAGGCCGGTTGCGAGAGAAGCTGTGGTTTTTATCTGCTCATGGTTCCAGGACTCTTGATTTCACATCGCCTAACTCATTTTACTAAATCAGTGATAACAGATTTTAACTTCCTGGCACGTGCGAGAGAGAACTGGTTCCTTGCCACTGGTTCCTTACCAACGCGGGGTTTTAGTGTTTGCATAGACCCTGCGCAATACTAAAAAAGGGTTCTTTCTATGTAACTGTTCCGTGTACAACTTTTTCGTAGCTCACAAAATAATTTTTACCTACCGCACAGATTTCTTCTGTCTTTAATAAGTTCAGTCTCATTCCATATCATACCAAAATTCCACAAGGGTAATGGGACCCACTAAGTTTCGCTATAAAAATTAATGCTATTACAGCGCCAGTGGCTGCCGCCAAGTTTGTGGTCCAAACAGAGATCACTCACGCTTAACTGATGACAACAATTGTAGTTAAGCGATCAGGGTAAGAACGAGAAAGTTGGTGGCAGCCATTGAAGCTCTAATATCACTACTTTTTATGGTAAAATTTGGTGGGTTCCTACACCCATGTGGGTTTTGGATTGATATCACATATTCTGATGGTTATTGTATTTGTTCTGATTATGATACTTTTTACGATAATACAAATTTGTAATAAATGTGCTATAAAAAGTCTTACGAAATGTCAACGTCAGTATGTTTTTTTTTATGACTTCAACAGGTTAGAATTTAATGCAAATACTAACAGGAATCATAAGTAGAGTTGATGTTGTTTGGGTTTTAGGGAGCACGAACTCCAACTAGGTTATCTGCTCCACAACGATGACAGGGGTAATAAGTAGAGCGTCAGTTGCATCGGCAATGTCTGTGCCGTTTTGCTGTGCCGTTTTGCTGTACAGTTTTGTTGCAGTTTTGCTGTGCAATATCTGTACAGTATTGCTGCGACCAATTTTTTTTTCAGCATGAGACTCGCTAATCGCGCATTAACTATGGGGCAGTAGTAAATTTATGGGAAGGCAAACTAGCGGATTTAGGGCAAATTTTAGGGAGCTTGAAGTTTTGCTGATAATTTATTTTTCCGTTTGCCGTTGATCCAAACTTCACCAAACACTAAAATTTCATGTTTTTAATCCAACTGACAAAAAAAATTGTTTACTTATTTTCAATTTTAATTTTTTAATTTTATGGTGTTGTTGTTATAGATTACGTTAGGTTAATTGCATTGGCTCGATTTCCACCAGGCACGGTAAGAAGTTTCATGAGTCGTGCCCCCCCCCCCACAGCCCCACTTGCACACAGCCAAAGCATTATTTTAAATTGCGACAAAAAAATTAAATTATATGACTTCAGGTACTTAGTTCAAAATTTCACGGATTTCAAGGTCTTCAGTTTTCTTAACAAATTCAAATACTTTCAAGCAGGGCCGGATTAAGGTTAGTCGGGACCCTGGACAAAGTTTTTCAGCCCCCACCCCCTCCCCACAATATTCTTCTATGTATCTGTGAGAATCTGTTCCCCTAAATAAACAGCTCTTGGTCTAGGGGCAAATGGAAGAAAATTGTGGGAAGGGGAAGGATTTTTTTTTTTTTTACTTGTCAGTTACCTTTCAGAATTTACTGCTCAATATTTTCTCCTTTTTCTGTCCACTTTTTTTTTTTTTTAGTTTTTGGTGTAAAACATTACGAGAGAAATTTTGTTTAGCTGAAAAAGTTTTCAGCAGAGCCGAGGGGCCCTTAGAAATTTGGGGCCAGGGACCTTGTGCGAACTCTTTATGACTGCACTTGCACCGTTGACGCCAAGACAACAGTTAATAAACCTGTTTAAACCAATTATAGTGAGAGTCGATTTGTTTCCTCTTGCAAATACACCGATCGGTATGGCTACTAATTGTCTAACAAGTGTGAAGAATTACCCCTCCTAAGCATACAATCCTAACACCCAAATGACTTCTAGGCCGCGGTTCCACGACGCGTATGTAACCGTAAAACCATTGGACGCTTGCATTTCAAGCTTTTGATCAACTCCGTTGGATGGCATGATGGCGCACACCTCTCAATTAAAGACGAGCCCACTACGGTTCTTCAATCGGTTTCATTTTAAACTGTAAGTTTAAGTAGAACACTAGTGAACTGAATCAACATTAAAAATATTCAGCACCGTTTGGCAGTTTTACGATACAGGAAGCGAAGCCTTCAAACCATTTGGTATCGGCGTTGTGATCATTTCGTTTATCCGACTGCTACGTTGCCACATCACACGACTGATAAGGATGAAATATCTAGATAGCACACTCATTGCCCAAAAGTAGTTTTATGAATTTGCTCCCTCCTCCCCTTCCCTGACAAAAAAAAAAAAAAAAATGTCATACAGTAGGAGTTGATTTAAATATTTCTCCTTCCCCCTCCAAAAAAAAGTACTAAGCATTAAAGTCATGAACGATTGTCCAAACAAGAAGCCCAAGTCTACGCTAATTTCGCACGCCGACATGACTATACAAGCTTGTTATCCAGTTCGTACGTTATGAGATCAGAGGAGCCGCGTGCCTACGTCAGTGATCTGTGCAATAATTTGCCAGTCATTGGTCGGTTTGTGGTGACGTCCGCCGCTGACGTAGCCTACATAGTTTCCAGTCATTGGTCGTGGATGGATGTCGTCTGTCGGCCGAAGAAAAAAAAACGAACGCCATTCGTTTGCAACAGACAAAAATCTTTGATTGTTTCTAGTGGACGATTTTTCCGACGGAATCAATCCATTTTCGAACTTAGACCTGGCACATTTCTAGGTCTAAGTTCGAAAATGGATTGATCTGTGTGGAAAATTTGACAGACATCCGATAATTCGTTAAAACGTTACAGCGTGAACACACAGACAGACACCCAGACAGACAGACCGTTCGCATAAGAGTCTAATCGACTCTAATAAAGCTAGTAATCATCAGTTTGACGAGTACCCGAAGTTAAGATGAGGTTATCCGAGCTTACACTCCGTGTGCTTACGATTCCTTAGTCTCCCCACTCGCGCTATCTCCAGGACCTTTAAAAGTTCCCCTAGTAGCAGCTCGGCGGATGGGGGTGGGGTCATAGTTTATCTATCCCCTCTGCTCCGCTCAACCCTCAGTCTTAAGTCTTACAAAGCTAGAAAGCTTACTTAACAAAGGAACAGACCACTCTGTAACAGATCTTTATTTTCAAACCACTTAAATTACACCACCACGTTGTACAAACCATATAAAAACCAGTTACAGTGCCGAAGGTCAAAAACCCATCACCACTGAACAAAAAAAACTGCTCCCAGTCACCTCAAAATCATTCCATCTCCTGTGATGAAATTTGCTAAGACACCAGTTTACCGTCCTCGCCCTGCAACAAAAATATGTTCTACTTTAGAAAGGGTCGAGCCGGGTGGGAAACAAACATATAAGTACATGGCGTGTAAGCTCGTATAACCTTAGCTTAACGTCGGGTGCTAAATACCCTCGTCAAACTGATAATTATACTTCATAACACACCATGTACTTAAGATTGCTTGTTTAACTCTTAATGTGGTACAATGACTTCTACCGATTTTTTTTAATACCATATGTATCTTAGGTCATTCACGTGATTCGAACCGTCGTTCTGTTGGCTAGGAGACAAGGATGTTTACCACTTGGCTGTTGTTGCCTGCTTTGCTCAGGGTCCCCGGGAACCCTTCATTAAGCTGGCGATGCTCGTTGGGACTTAGGTTTTTCCGTGTTTGTAGGTATGTATTCCGTGGGATATGATACCAAATTAAGGGTTAAAGCCTTACATAACACAGCATCGGAAAAATTGGGATCGTTCACAGCACTCCGAAGATAAAACCTATGAAGGTTTGTTCCGAGAACCACTCAGCAACCCGTATAATCAGATCCACACCCATTCCTGAAGAAGCTGCTGCCGAGGTGGAATCAGCTCTAGTAGAATGGGCTTTAAAGACAGACGCGTCTACCCCTGCACTCTTCATCACATCCTTAACCCAACGTGCGATTGTTGATATCGAAGCTGATGGGAACGGCTTCTGTGTTGTAAGCAAAATGTGTACCAGAGAACCCCTTAAGGCTTTCAGTAGCTGCCGCATACGCATCCAAATAACCCACAGGGCGGAAAACTATCTTTTTTAAAGGCGACACCATTAACCATCTTCCACCTACCTTACCTAGGCTCCTACAAGTTTTACCCACGCTTCCGAGATCTAGTTTCCAACACTGTCCATCTCTGGCACTCCTAGCTATACTAACAGTCTTTAAATCTGTCGTTCTCTCAGCCGTAACCAATGCCAGCTTTCTTGTTCATTTTGGCAAACTTAACAACTGCTTTGATGGACTCCAAGTCCTAAGATGATCAGTAACTTGAACCACCGACCACGTGGACTTGTATCTAGGTCATGGTGGGTTTGCATGAAACACCCCTTTCATCAATCTACAACCCCATGGATATTCTTCAATTCAATGTCCTTCCACCGTCGCCACTGTCTGAGAAATAGCCGACCTGTGATAGCAGATAGTTCTGTAAGCCAAACCCAATCTACTATGCAGCTCCACTAGATAATTGACTACCTGAACTACAGACGGGAAAAGGGATCAATTTCCCGTTCACAGCACCAGTGCCACCACTTTCTCCAACAAGAATTATATGTCTGATTTGTGGCTTTGCACCATACTAAAGTAAGCAGGGTTGCCGCTTCTGACGAAACGCCAACACCTCGTGTTTTATCACGGAGACCCTCCAGGCAGCTAACTGCAGTTCGTTGTCGACCACCAATGGGTCGCTGTTGCCTCTGGCATTACTCAGAAGGAATGCTGTCCTGGGCAGCAGTCTTGTGGCATCCATTGCTTTCTCCAACAACAATGGGTCCCAATCCTATGCTGGTCAAATTGGAACTACCAACACCATGTTCACCTGACACACTTCCACTTTCTGCAAACACATCCCTACTAGGCAGAAAGGCGGGAAAGGGATGCCCCGAGGTTCTTCCACTCCTTTGTGTCGTTGCGTCCACACCTACTGAGACTGCATCGGTTCCCAGCTGAAGTTTGCTGGCTGTTGATTGCTGGTGTAATCTGCAAACAGATCTGTTCTAAGTGGGTCCCAAAGCAAACCCAGCGTTCTGAAAATGGCCAGATCCAGCTTCCAGCTGCTGGAGTCTAGGCAATGTGACGATGCCCAGTTTGCCTTCACAGTGCCTACGCCCGGGATATGCTGTGCCCTGACCTCTATTTCCCTCTCCAGGCACTATGACCACAGATCCTGTGTTAACTGTGTATGAGGTTTGAACCTCAGACTGCCACACTGGTTTATAGCTACTATGGCTGTGTCATTGTTTATCCGGATAACCAGTCTCACCTCCGTCTGCTACTTGGCAAAAGCTTTGAACACTAGATAAGCTGCTAGCAGCTCCAACTCGACCAATAACTCCTAATTGAGGTCCCTGCTGAGTGCTTTTGGGCCCTCCGCCCAACTAACCTTCTCCGGCCAGTTCCTGTCCCCCCCCCCCCACCAATCGGAATTTCATATTAAAAAAATCCAACATATAAGCAAATATTTATATCTAGAGAATGCATACATTAAACAGTTTTATACTTCAATATGTTTTGGCTGCCTGCTTTAATGGTAGTATATTGGACTGTAAATTGTAATAGCATAGGAAACTCGGTCAGAATTGATGAAACTAAAAAAATTCGTGACGTGAGTGACCTTCAATAATCATTTGTCGGGCCGATTCCGTTCCTGAGCTTTAACTTTAAAGTAGGTGATGAGATTCATTCACGATTCGTTTTGTTACGCTGCTCTGCTAGACTTCAGTCTGCATATACGCCAGCAGTGTAGTGCTGCAACTACTAAGATTATTAAACAAACGAAATAGACGACTTACTTGGATCACGGGAGTAGAGTTAGTTGGGAATTGCAACCAACGCATGAGGCAGGTTCCATCTTACCGTCTCCTCAGGTTGTTTAGTGAATTTGATCCGTTTCCGTTGGCTGTCTTAATGATGAGTTTGCTCTGTGCATCCCAACTTGAGTTTGCTCAGTGCATCTCATCCCTACCTAAGCGCATTATATATGTAGATAGCTACAATCTAGATTCATCTTTAAAATATGGAGACAATTACAGTAGGCACCTTAGTCGATGCCACGATAACACATTTTTTAGACGTGGTGAACTACGGACTCTTCCTCCATGGCACAAAATAAGAGAAATAATTTCTCTTTTGTACATGACGTCATTTATAACCTCAAGGTTTGATTTTGCACAAGCGAAACACTGGGGCAAACTCAAACACCCTACTCAATTTCTAAACCTTTATTACGATTTATTCAGGATTCAACCTGCATACGGCTCGTTTGAAGTAACTGTACACAAGCATTTTTACGTTCTGAAGATTTAGTTAGGGTACCATGCTCCATCAGTTAAAATAAACCGGTGGTTTCAATATGACAGCATTTCTCTCAAGCGAGCATGCGCAGCGAGGCGCAAACGACCCACGCATGGCACTATGGGAAAAACGCGATTCATACAGAGTATTTATTTAACTTTAACTTAAATTTATTAATAACGTAAACTCGCTCACTAGGAGCATTAGGCATTAGCAATAAGAAAATTAATATTAGTCACCAATGTTAATAGAAGGATTAATTGAGGGTTAATTGAGGATTAATAGCAAGCAGAATAGCAAACATGATGAAAAATAAATAAATTTCAATTTTCAATAAATTTAGTGAACGTGATAAGCATTAGAATAAGCATTGGTCCCTCAGTAAAAGTTGCGGACATTAAAATGCTACTACTAGTTTCTAACAATATTGATTCACGCTAGACTAACCTGCACTGTGAAAATCACCCCGGCTTTGATGAAGACGCAATACCACCTACTTGGTTGGTTGTGAGCATCACCGATATCACCGATGGAAAACTGTTCGCAAATACCCTCGCGCCATCTAGAGGTAGATATATTGTGAACCTGTACAGCTTATTCCCAGGTGCAGGAGGACGTACCAAATTTTCACTCAATAATTAAGAAAGCTCGTGGCTTGTTTGTTTCTTAAAAAGAAATGACATTGTGCTTTCCTTCGCTTGATGCAAGCAAGTGCTAGAAAGTACTAGATAGCGCTAGATGTTGCCAGATTCTGCCTACCTACAATCAGTGATAGTGCCACTTTAATTGGGCCCGAGCCGACCAGGCTTCTATAGCCACAGAAAGCATAAGGGATGCATCACCGCACCCCTGTCTAACTTAAACAATATTTATACTTTGGTAAGAAGAACAGTCGAAAAACTGAATTGGTTGATGTTTGTTAGCCCAGATGTGTTTTACAAGTGAAAAAGAAATGGAAGTTAAAACGAAAAAGAAAATTTTTGAACAAAAAAATTCTTTTCATCTTAAATGGGTCCCTCGGATTTCTAGGGCCCTAGACACGTGCCTAGTCTGCCTCTTGGTAAATACGGCTCTGCTGCCACGTTTTCAAACATCTCACGCACCACAACACCTCCTCCATTGATTCATTCGAAATATCGACATTCAACTCATAGGATCCTTTCGCAGGCCTTGGACTTTTAATTGCTGCAAGAGCCTGTAGAGAAGTGGCCTGCTGAATACTGACAAAGTCCTGGCAATCTGGATACCTCCCACACTGTCATATAGGTGACACCCCCCCTCCAATTGGTGCTTTAACTCTTGACACCTATATTTCCTTCTTCTTCCCCGGTAACAAAATTCTCATCTGGACCAGGTTTACGAGAAAACTCAAATTTTCTATTGTCTGAGATGGTTTCAAAACTGACTTTTCTGTGTTTACCACAAAACCCAGTTCCTGCAGTAATGTCACAATCTGTTGTCCTTCTTCCCTCAGCCTCACTGGGCATTGATTGCAAACAAACATATATCGTCAACAAATTGTTAATCTCACACCTTGTAACCTTGCATACGTCATCACCAGCTTCATCAGTTTGGTAAAGATCCGAGGCACTGGTTTGAGACTGAATGGGAGGCAAGTGAACCCCCACAGTGTTCCCTACCACTGGAAATGGAGGAAAGATCTATCCTTTTTTTCTATCTTCACAGAGAGACATGCATCTTTTAAATCTAGCTTGATCACAAAATCCCCCGTTTGGATGATTGTTTTTAATGTATGCATCTCTTCTATTTTGAAATGCTTGTATTCCAAATCGCTGTTCAATTGTTTGAGATTCAACACCAGTCTCTGACCCCCCGACCTTTCTTCTTTATCAAAAAGATATTGTGAACAAACTGAATCTGTACAGGTTACACTACTTTCATGGTCCTTTTTTTCAACCACTCCCTCACTTCTTAATCTACCAATCCCTCTTGTTCCTGAAACAGATGAATACCCTTGCTGGAATACCTTGGGGGAGGCAGTTCCACAAATTCCAGGCGACTCACCATTACCATGTGTAACACCCAAGGGTCCTGTGTCATTTTATGCCATCTTGGAATACACCGGGCCAGCCTCCCTGCAAGTGCCGCCAAAATTGGCACTTTCCCCACACCTGGACTTACCTCTACTCTGCATTGACGGCTCTCAGAAATTTCCCCCTCTTGAGTGGTCCCCTCAGGTAGGGGCCCACTGAAGGTTTTGGTTCTGCACATGTTGTGGTCTTCCACTGTCCCCAAATCTGTTGTGGCTTTGTATGGCCGTGCCCCTCGGTTGGTGTGCCCCCACCTCCCCCCCCCCACGACCTCTCCTAATGTAGGCCAGCTCACGGAACACTTCCGAACAGTGCTTCAATTGGCCTATGAAATTATTTAAATAACAATCATCTATTCTATTCACCAGCTGGTGGCCTGTCCCATGCCGATTTATCTTGACCCAGAAACAATCAATTTACTACCTGACGCCTGCACATTAGACTGCAGTGAATGATGGCCCTGGCTTAAAAATGTCACTGCACATTTTAATCGGTCATCAAAATCCATGGCTTGCCGTGGGTCCACATTTTCCGCTACCCATTCCAACACCGTTGCGATTGGTCCTGTTGCACTAGCCACTGCATTCTCCACGTTCTATAAACAAGAATCGTATGACATCCCGCCCAACAAACGTTTCACACCTTTCAATGATGCATACATTTTCAAATCTTCATCTACTTCCTACACATGCAGAACATCCATATCCAGAATAGGGAATTTTGCTCTAATTAAACTGAGACGTTTTCGTGCTCTAGTTAAACTGAGACAGCGTCAGTTGACGGTCATGCAGCACATCGAAAAAATTCTCCTCGTCGTTCACGGACGAATCCGACTGATTTTTACTACTATTGTAGTTCGCGCCAGTACTTAAACTAGAGTCACTGCTTTGATTACCATCTTTTAATGGTGTGGATATGTCCGAATCACTTACTGAATTTAAAACAATGGATCCAACCAGGCTTTGTGAACCAGCCATTGCTACCGCTGCATCGTTAGGTCTAACCACCACATGTTGTTTTGACACGTGTTGCGCCTGTGTTGTTTTGGTGACGCTGTCGCTGACCGGTAAAATTACGTATGCCTGTGCATCCAAATCAATAAACGCTTCCGTGGTATTTTCAACTATCAAACTCCTAGTCTGACTTTGTTCCTGGGAACTGGCAGCCGATTTCTTATCAGACCAAAAAAAAAAAAAGACCTTTCATCTGGTCCATCACGGATTGTTGAACATTAATGAACTTATCATTCATCGAATTTACAATAGAATCAATTCTTTATTCTAAAAAAAGACAGACAATGTTCCGTAACACTTCACTCACCTGATTCCGGTTCCCAATCGTTGTAATCAGAACGGGAATAATTTTTTCCACGAAAAATGGGCATGATATTCATCGAAGCTGTAATTGCCTTCCATGTTTACGATAGCGTGCAAGACGAAAAGATTGAGGGTTGGGCAGCGTGGAGGGGATATATGAATTTCGGCTGCTATAGGGGAAATTTAACGGTCTTAGAAATTGCGTGAGTGGAGAGACTTAGCAATCGGAAGTACATGGAGCATTGCAAAGTATAATCTTCACTTGGCTACAGTTGAACAGTCCGGCGGCATTCTTCATGAGAGGGGAATTTTATGTCGCAAGGCCGTAGCTATATGATGGGGAGGAGGGGTACAATTATGCCCGAGTGCCGTGGCGTATTGTCACGTGATTGTGGAAAGCTGGCCTGATGTCACCGAGAAACCTAGAGAAAAAAAAGGGATTGGGGAGGACTGCAGGGTAGGCTGTGTCTGGGGGTAGCAACAGGACTGAGGGAATAATTCAGTGACACCACGCTGTGGTGAAAGAGGGACGCTTCCTCGGCTGAACTCTTTTTGTTCGCGTTGACGGTTCCATAAAAAGGAGGGATTTCAACCATGAACAGAAGGTGGCCAACTAATTCGAAAAGAATTCTTTGCTGCAGCGAGAAATTTCTTATTCGGACATTGTTATATTTATAGTCTACTGAATTAGACCTTAAGTCTATCTCATTCTACCATGTCTGGACCGGTTTAGGAGACTTTGAGAGTAGAAGAATTGGCTATTTTAATGATGTAGACACGCTACACTATTAAAAGTTTTAATTATTACTGTTCAATCATCAGTCTGAATTGACAGCCGAGGAACAGTTTTGCATCGCATTTCTCTGTAATCTCAGCTAATAACACCCTACGGACGGGGTTTGCCAGGACTCCATAAACGACTAATTGTAACGATGTGAAACCTAATTTTATTTTACAAAGAACTGGAAACAAACAACCAGTTCTTTGCACTGGTAATTTACATTTCTATTTTATCAGTGTAGGGAGGGACTTAGTTCAGACAATGTAAGAAGGGAAAAGCTCTAACACAGACAATTGTAACGTCAAGCCAATAAAAAATAAGCCAGATTGCAACATTTCGAATCTGTCGTGCTTCGTTATCAAGCAAACTATACAAATCTGTCAATTAGCTGGAGTGAATGAAAAACACATTAAAATTCCATGGAAATGACCATCAATCGCACCTAGATGGCGTCAGAGGTTCCACCTGAGATTTTACGATCGCTCCTTTACCTACGAAAAAATTACTTTGCGTATTACGCTTTCACCTTCCTAAGTACGTAAAGATTCTTAAGAAAAAATATTATAGGCATAATAGAGAAGAGACAGTAACACCATGTTGTCTACGAAGCGAGAATCTAGGGAGCGCTACAAGGGGCGCTAAGTTAAAATGGAGGTTAAAAATCAGCGGCACACCTTTAGTGAGGCTAATGCTGTGAGAGCGGCTTTCTTAGGCCTAAAAAACGTGTTTTGTCCAATCCTACGCTGTGAACATGTATTAGGCTGTAAATCAGAAACGATTCCATTTACTGAAAATTGCAGCAAATGCCAACAAATAAACAAAATCGCGTATTTTAGACCTACGAACTTCGCTCTCACAATAGTATGGCGTTACTGATACTGCTGTGTTACTCAAGCATGAGCCTAATCTACCAAATACGTGTGGCGCCAACTAGTAGAATGGCAACAAACTATTGCTGTGTTCCCTAGCATAAGGAGAAAATAATCTTGATAGATGTAAACTCTATCCCCTTGGCTCTGCCAATAAACACAGTTTAAGCAAGTCATAAGATGAACTTCTTCACCGCAGGTCACTCGGTTAATGCGTTTGTTACACAGATTAAAGTATTTTTCTGCACTTCCACCACTCACCTCCAAAAATCAAATTTTCAGGAAAAAAAGTGAGTGACTACAACCAGAAAAATGAATTTAAAAAAAAGTCCACTTACATCTGAATCTGCTCCTTTATCCGCACCCGGGCACTTGAAGGTGACGTATTCGTGACATCTCTTGTGAACTACATAACTGCAAACTGGAAAAAAAAAAGAAATTGTGTATCTGCCACTCTAATACATGTGCTTGAAGAACTTTCAAAATTAAATATTAGCAATCAGCGGTTTTTACTCCCATGTGCAGGCTGCTAAAAGAGTAGGGTCAGGTCAACGGATAAAACGGATCTTAGGACTTGATCCAGAAATTCGTGTCAACCTCGGCGACCTGGTTACCCAGACTAGCCCATTAACACAGTGACCCAGGCTCAACCGTTAACCTAGTGACTAGGACTGACCCAGGGTTCAGACGAAACCATTTTCAAGGCTAACTTACAACCAATTTCAAGGTTTTTTTTACGGTATACCATCAAAAAGCAGAAGGTTTTCCTACTATCGAAAACTCGTGAAAAAGTGAAGGACGACCGCATGAAGTAACCCATTAACCCATTAACCCAGTGACTAGGACTGACCTGTTAACCGAGTGACTAGGACTGACCCAGGGTTCGTACATAACAGACGAAACCATTTCCAAGGCTAACTTAAACCAATTTCAAGGTTTTTTTACGATATACCATCAAAAAGCAGAAGGTCTTTCCTACTATCGAAAACTCGTGAAAAAGTGAAGGACGACCGCATGAAGTAGCCAAAGCCCTGAACAAATTGTACATTGATCGGCTGCAACAAAATTATCTTTTAATTCCGGTATTTTGCCGGATGTCATTGTTGGCACCAGTGTGTTCTTAGTTCTTAGCCCATTAACACGTTGACCCAGACTCACCCGTTAACCTAGTGACTAGGACTGACCTGTTAAACCAGACTAGGACAGACCCAGGGTTCGTACATAACAGGCAAAACCATTTTCAAGGCTAACTTACAACCAATTCCAAAGCTTTTTACAGTAAACCATCGAAACGCAGAATGTGTTTCCTACTAACGAAAACGAGAATCAAAAACCCGTGAAAAAGTGAAGGACGACGGCCCGAAGTAGCCGAAACCCTGAACAAGTCGTGCATTGATCGGCTGCAACAAAACTATCTTTTAAACTCCAATACTTTGCCAGATGTCATTGTTGGCACCAGTGTGTTCCCATTAGAAATTCCTACACGTTCTGCATAGGAAAACATTTCCTGAGGTTAGGAGCCAATTTGAAGCATGTCTCAAACTCGTACTGCAGATCCGATTGACGTGCTCTTTTTGACAACCGTGTCCTTCCTTTCTATGGTAGGAAGTGAGAATGAATGGGAGTGGTTCTTGTGCACAGCGGTATTAGCAATTGGAGCCAAGGTCACAGTTGTGTGGAATATTTTGGGTGTGGGGTAAAGTATTTTGGGTGTTTGGTGCTGTATGGTTGAGTTGCACGGTTGAGAAATTTTGTGTTATCGTTGTAGTATTTAAACTTGTAGCGAGGCGTACGACTGCTGGTCAAGGCTTCGGTAATAAATTCAAATTTTTAGTTTGCAGTAGGAAGCGAAACCGTCGTAACCAATAGGGCATCGGTCCCTCCTATCGTCCTTCCTCCAATCGTCCTCCCTCCCATCATCCTCCCTCCTATCATCCTCCCTCCCATCGTCCTCCCTCCCATCATCCTCCCTCCCATCATCCTCCCTCCTATCATCCTCCCTCCTATCGTCCTCCCTCCCATCGTCCTCCCTCCCATCATCCTCCCTCCAATCATCCTCCCTCCCATCATCCTCCCTCCCATCATCCTCCCTCCCATCGTCCTCCCTCCCATCATCCTCCCTCCCATCATCCTCCCTCCCATCGTCCTCCCTCCCATCATCCTCCTCCCATCATCCTCCCTCCAATCATCCATTGGACAAGGAGGAAGGAGAAATAGCTTAAATAACAGCTAGTGGAGCAGCACTTGCTCAGCTGCCCCTTCTGGCAAAAATTGCTTGCACCGCACGGCACCTCTCTCGGACTGACCTGTTAACCCAATTAACTCAAATTGACCCGTCAACCAAATTCACTCAAACTGACCCGTTAACCCAATTAACTCAAACTGAACCATTAAGCCATTGATTCGTACTAACTCGTTAACCCGGTGACTATGGCAAAAAACCACAGAATACACGCAAAGCATGGTTTTACTTGTAGCAGTGATAGGCATAAGTCAGTTCCGGATTTGAAACGGATTTGAAACATTTTTTTTGAGGTGTAGCATTTGTAGTAACCCATTTAGAGCAAATCAAGATGGCGACATTCGATTCGACCATGATGAAGGCGGTTTGCGTAACGTAAGTGTGACATGAAAACATGAATTACACCCAAAAATAACCTGTAACAAAGCTGGCTTGGCAGTTTCGTATCTGGTCAAAACAAGGCATTTCAAATCAATTCAAAATTAAGTCAAATCTAAGCAATGCCATTCTAATGAATGACTTGGCTGTCAAGTCAATTCCTATAAAGTCATTTTATAATTTCGGTAACTACTCAAGTTAGATCCAAATCAAGTCAAAGGGAAGTGAAGTTTAATAAAATCATTCCAGCATTTCATAACCTGAAATTGCAAAATGTTGAGTCAATTCCATCAAGTCCACAAACGTGGAAATGAGTCGGTTAGGTTGTGGACTTGATGGAATTGACTCAACATTTTGCAATTTCAGGTGATGAAATGCTGGAATGATTTATTAAACTTCACTTCCCTTTGACTTGATTTGAATCTAACTTGAGTAGTTACCGAAATTATAAAATGACTTTATAGGAATTGACAGCCAAGTCATTCATTAGAATGGCATTGCTTATAGATTTGACTTGATTTTGAGTTGATTTGAAATGCCTTGTTTTGACCAGATACGAAACTGCCAAGCCAGCTTTGTTACAGGTTATTTTAGGGTGTAGTTCATGTTTTCATGTCACACTTACGTTACGCAAACCGCCTTCATCATGGTCGAATCGAATGTCGCCATCTTGATTTGCACTAAATGGGTTACTACAAATGGTACACCTCAAAAAAATGTAATGTGGTGGAGCGCGCTACAGCCTCGCTCCAGAGTAATGAGAAGTGCGCATGCGAGCCACTTTGGAGTAATGGAAAATGTTCATCCAACACTTCGGAGTGCACTATGGAGTAATGAAAAATACGACTACATTTTCCATTTTGTTTCGTTCAGAAATCGACATGGGTCCCAACTACGAAAATGTATGTGCAGTTGTCAAAAAGAGCACATCAATTGAATCTGCAGTTCAAGCTTGAGACGACCTTCAAGTGGGCTCCTAACACCCAGACAAGGTTTTCCTATACAGAACGTGTAGGGATTTCTAATGTGAAGTTGGGGTGAACTAATTCAATTCAAACGCAGATGTTTTTGTCAAATTGTATTTATCACTAGCCAAAGCCATTGGGGGGGGGGGGGGGGTTTAAGGCTTAATGGCGCATCGACAACTATCATTAGTGCCAACCTCAGTCACAGTGCAGTGGTCCGGGTTGCCACTGCACCACACATTAGTCCTGTAACCAGTTCAACCACGTGAGTGTTACGAATCTTGCTAGCTAGCCAATGTTTGCTGGGGCCCATGGCCAATTAAGTCGTCATCGTTTAATCTGTCATGAGTTGCATTATCTAGGTATTGTAATTTCCTTCCGGTTCCTGCCTCTAGAACCTACTAGAACTTTCGATTACCCGAAATACCCTTGTTATTTCGCAGTTGTCAGGGGCAACCAAAACGTATTTAAGCAAGGGAGCCAGCATGCAAAATGAGAAAGCCTTCGACCCCTGTTAGGTCCTTCGTTAGGGGAATTTTTGGGCTGCCTAAGCCTTTAGTAGGCCTGATCTCTGCCTTCTTTAGTTAGGGTTTTTAACTTTTTACGCTCTTTTTTTTTTTTGTTCGCTCTCCCAGTTATCTAGCTTTTTCGTCAGTGAGTGGTTCCGTATGAGACCCGGTTTTTACTTCTCAAAGTAATGGAAGTACAGAGTAAGTCAAAAGTATCGACCCAGTGGATTTGGCAGCAGTACGATTTAGTTTGGCCACTAAACAACCATCGATCGTTGGTCACCACGGAGGGGATTGCATATTAAGATCGTCAAGGGGTTTCCCCCCATCATTCCCCTTTACGTAAATTTTCTACTTCTGGTTCTTTTAGGATTCCATTCGTTCCAATTTGAGAATATGTGGGCGGTTATTTCATGGTGAATGTGGAAAACAGCATGTAAATCGGCCAACGAGCTATGATCAAAACAAATTAGTGCAAATGTTGGTTGGCTTCAGTGCACAAAATAATACCCTAAGCGGTTGCGTGAATCGGTCGATTGCATGTAATAAATTACAGTAGGGAATAGCAAATGTATTCGATCTTGAACCGCCTGTCAAGGTTCAAACAAATTTTCAACAAGTGTGCTGTCTGCCATAGAAGCATACTGTCTATTTCAACCAGTGAGTGGTGCCCCCCTTCCCAGGATCAGAGAGCAAGAAAGAAGTCCTTTTTGTGGACAGTTAGGGAGGGGACTAAGTATTGAGATCAAGTAGGGTTGCCCCCACCATGTCCTCTTAAATAAATTTCCATTTCCAGTTCCTTTACATCAAATGCCAGTGGCTTCATGTGCTACAAACAGGTGCTAGCCGCACACTTCGTCAACATAGTTATATTTGCGATTCCGTACTGTACTTATTAAGTGTAATAAACCGATTCACACAACTGCTCAGGGTAGTAGTTTATGCAGTGAAGCCAACATTTGCGCTAATGTGTTTTGCTCATAGCTTGTGCTATCTATATATATAATTACACAAAATCCACAAGGCAGCCATCAGCAGCATCAAGCAGGACATACGAAGCAGTCATCTGCATCTGCAGCGCAGCCAGCAGGACATACGATGCCATCTACCGACGGAACGGCAAATTACAAGAGTAGCAGCCAAGGCCCGCTGAGATAGTAGCTGCACCCAGAACGCAACGTCCAGCAGCGCGAACATACGATGCCATCTACCGACCGAACGGCAACTTAATGAGGGGGGGGGGACCCACCCCGGGGGGGGGGAGGGAAGGGGAGTGAGACGAGGCGGAATGAGCGAGCGAAGCGAGCAACTCCGCTAGTTAATAATAATAGTAAATTTATTTGCGAAACAATGCTCGAAACTTACAAGAAGTTTGTGTGAGCAGCAAATACATACAACCACCAATAAATAACAATAAATAACACAAAAAATAAACATGCACTTTACACATAGAGAAAAACAAAAGGAAAAATTATATAATAGTTAGTTCTCATGCTTCCCATTATTTAGGTTAATTTTCATTGCACAAAAGTTTTCTATTATCATTCACAACTCTTAACTTCTTTGTTATGCCATTTGCATTAAGTATTTCTTTAGTTCTGTTACAAGTTGAGATTTGTTGTTAAATGTTAATAGTTTATCAGGTAATTTGTTAAATATAGTTGGTTCATAATACTTTTTATTTCTAGTGCCGTATGTGTTGAACAAACGAGGTAAAATAAATCTATTTTTGTATTCTCTTAATCCCTGTTTTCTATGTTGATTTATGTTTTTGTGAGTCTTTTCAAATCAGTTATTTTTAATAATTATTAGGTCCAATTTATCAATTTCCAAATTTACCAATTTACCAATTGGTGTTGACCAATTTACATATTTTCTGCATTCACCATGAATTGACTGCCCGCACATATCTGAAATTGGGACTAATGCCCTATTGCTAAAGGAACCGGAAAATTTATTTAAGGGGGGCAGGCTGGGGGGGGGGGGCATCCCTTTATGATCTTAATATGTAGTCTCCTCCGTGGTGACCAATGGTCGATGGTTGTTTATTGGCTAAATCAAATCGTGCGGCAGCCAAATCCATTGGGTCGATACTTTTGACTCACCCTGTGTGAATTATTATGGGGAAGGGTTGAAGGATTGGAGTTCATCTCTTCCAGTCGAAAAAGTGAACCAGATAGAAACTTACTCCTGTGTTTCCAGAATGGAGCCGTAATGATGCAAGATTTAGGGGGGGGGGGGAGGTACTAGTACAACGGACTTTTTATTAATTCCTTTTATATTTGAACTTCCTTACAGGAGAACCCAAGTCTGTGCTTACAATGGTATGGTGGAGACCAATGGAATGGTAACACTAGCAGGCTCGCAGTGTGCCAATGGCACAGGCGCCCTTTGGCTACCATACTTTCGGCTCCCTTTGGTAGTTGTGTTTTCCTTCCTCCACGCGAAGAAAAATAAATGGTTTTGGATTCCCTGACCACTGATGACCTCTCCTTTCAGGCTCAAATTCCCCTTCTCTCTTCTCCCTTCCTTTTTTACGTTTTTAACCCATTTTTCAAACTCATCTTCCCACCCAACCCACTCCAAAATTTCCAAAAATAGTATTACTTGAAATATAAAATATGCGTTGAACGCACTCCGAAGCCAGATATGACAACAGAATATGAAAATAAGCAAAGCTTTTTGAGCTCGACCCCGGACTTTGCTTCTGCTTGGGAAGCTTAGACCGTTTCCCACCCAAAATCCCTAGTTGGATGCACCATAACTTCATCACCGGTTCCTGTAAAACGCATGGCGCTCCTCCCCGGTCATTTCGAAAAATGGCACAGGCGCCCTTTCCTACCCAGTCCGACTCTGAACACTAGTGTCAGAAGTGGGATTCCAAACTTGTCACGACACAGGCAAGACACAGGCATTTGCAATAAAATAAAATAAAAATTAAATAAAACTGAACACAACGTTTAGACACTAAATTTTGAATATCGGACATTTATCCACGCAATTTTCATAAGACTGTGCAACAGCCAAGAGCCTAGCTATAAAGATCACTGGTCACTGGCCTGAAGATCACAAAAACTCTTGAAGCAGCCTGAAGAAAACTAGCGGCATTGTGAACTTTTTTAATCCAGTGTTCATATGCTAGTTGAAAGTTCGCAACAAGAAGCTATTCACTTGTTCAAAAATTTTGAAAATTGCGTAGAAAAATACCGGATGTTCCAGATTTTTTTCAAAATATGAAGCCTCATACTATGACATTCAATCTATTTTTTTAAGCTCTGGACATTTATTTTTTTTAATGTTTATTTCCATTGAAAAGTTCTGAAATTCAATAATTGGTATTTGCTGTTGGAAACTTCACAAACAACGGACGAAAATCAGCAGGAGATTTGTGCAATCAAAACTTCTGGCAGAATTATTCGGCGAACTATTTACTAATGCACCATCTTCATTTTTGGTAAAGAAGATGAAGACATGGAAATGTTTATTAAAATGTTTACTATTACTGGAGATGGAAATGTTTATCAAAAACATGAAGCTTGGGATGCTTGGAAATAAATGGACTGCCCAGCAGGTGGATGAAGAGCAGTCGAAGCGATCGCAGTAAAGCAAGAAATGTTTTAATATGGTAAAAAACCAATTTCAAGGGTAAAAAAGTAGTAACCATGCCTGCTTTCTGACCGAAAACCAGCTAGACATATAACTGAATTCTGAAAATCAAATTTACTCGTACGAATGAGAGACCTTACTTAAACATGTGTTCTCCGTTGAGTTGTGTTGCTCCTGAGTTTCCAGAATGGAGCCATAACTACGCAGGATTTGAAGGGAAGGTACTAGTGCAACGGACTTTTTATTAAGTACTTTTATTTTTTAACTTCTTTACAGCAGAACCCAAGTCTGTTCTTAGAACAACCTAATCTGTTAAGCATTTTTTTGAGGGATGGGAGACCAAAAGAATGTTACTAACACTGGTTTCAGAAGTGGGATTCCAAATTTGTCATGAGGCCACGACACAGGCATTTGCAATAAATTCTTTTTTTTTAATGAAATAAAATAAAGCTGAACATAAAGTTTAGACATTAAATTTTGAATATCGGACATTTTTCCACGCAATTTTCAAAGGTTTGAGCAGATGAATATTTATTTTTGAATATTTTTCAAACTACTTCAGCAATCTGATTTCTACTCTGTGCTCTGTCCAGACCTGCGAATGAATCCAACATCAATATTTTCAAGCGCATCTGGCTATCTGCCACAACATGTGGCGGTTGATATGTACAAACGATAAAAGAAGCACCCATGTTTTTTAAAACGTGTGAAATTTTCTGTAAAGTTTTATTTTTTACCCTGTGTAATTTTCTGCATTCTTAACACAAAAATAACTTCACTATGGTGTCGTTTGGTGTACTTTGGCGGTCAATGACACTCCAGAAGGCGGGAGGGGCAATCTTTCTAGGGAAGATCGAAAATTATTAGAATCTTTTACCTGCAAAAATCGACATGAGTACGAAGCATCACAGGGCCCTTCTCTTTCTGAAAATACCAGGGGTGGTTTAGTTCAAGCGTGAACTGGGCACTTCAGGTTTATGAGACAGCCATGCTAACCTTCATGGTTGAAGACGTGGACAGATTTAACCAATGCACCTATGGCGTGGGGTGCACTGGTTGACCCACAGGTGCACTGGTTGAATTTGTGCACATCATTAACCATTACTGGAACTAGAGTTGCACCCGTTTTCTATTTGAATGAGCTTTCACTGCTCACAGTATTATTTTAAAATTTAGTAAAAACAACGCGTTGAAATCGGACATTCTCAATTCGTCTGAAAAGCATCAAGTACTATTTCTATTTGGAAGCCTTTGTGAACGTGTGTAATTTTTGGAAAGTTTCTTCGAAATACAGGTTACTAAATTTTTTCAGTTTTTAAATATTTATTTAAATAAATGCACGAAGTCAAAAGAACTTGTGCGTGCGAGTCGCCATACAAAATTCTATATCTTGGAGTGCCAAAGGATTATACAGTATACATGCACTGATGTAATTAACAATATCAAGAAATTATAAAATTAAAACAATCAAATGTTTGATTGTTAAATTTTTTTTTACTAAGGTTAGGTAGGCATTTCATGCAATTATTGTGTGCACGGCGTATCTTGAGTTCTGCTGGTATTTAACGAGCGGCTCTGTCTTCCTGGAGGGAGCGGCTTTAATCGACGGCCGCCATTGTTTTTGTAGCTATTTTGGATATCAACAAGGCACTCTGCTACCAAAAACATACAATCGATTATTTGTGTACATGCTGGGGCGAACTCGCAAGATAGGCTGCGGACACTGTAAGTAAAGCTAGTTTTTTTTTTTTAATTAATTTCATTAAGCCATAAGTCAGCCGAAGAAATTTAATGCTTGTGTGGCTGAACCGGCTCAATTTTTAACAATACCAGAACTTTTTGAGAGAAGAAACATCTGGTAAAGGGAGGAGCCAACCAGGGGATTTGAACCGGAAAATCTCCGATCATCGTAGGGGTTGAAAGATTATCCGGAGTTGGCCAGAATCGTTCCCATAGCCACTGAAGTTACATTCGCTTTACCACTCATCAAACAACGTTTTAGTGTTCTGTTGATAGTAAGTTATAGTTTGTAATATAGTTAAAATTTCCGATAGGTAATATTTTGAGTTAACCCTTCCTCATTTTTTCCATAATGGGGTTTAACATCTACCATGTGATGAATTGTGCGGTGTTCATTAAAGTCAGTTAGTGGTAGCCATTTTGTAAAATATTTACTGTTTTGTTATGTATTCATTATAGTCTGTCCGTCAAACACTTCTACAAACTTCTACGTACGCGAGTATGTTTTGCTGTATGGCACGTGTCTTGAACCAAAACTTAGTGTTTGGTCGCCATGTTTGTCCCGCAACACTGTTCACAGTGGAGTGTTACATCTGTTACTGTTATGTCCACGCTTTAACTACTACAATATTTCGTATCTGATCCGTGAATTTCGGCATACTTCATATATAGTAGCTCCATCTATGAATCACAGTGCTTTTAAAATGATTTTCACAACTGCTTCTGTACTGCCGGAAATTATCTTTTTTTTATTATTATTGCATTCATAAGCTCCTAAATTGGATTTGGAAGCAATCTTGCCATTTTAAGTGCTTTTCAAAGGTTATTGAAAATGAAAAGGGAAACTTTTTAATTGTCTTGAGAAGCATTCAGTTTGCCGCAAGTCGTGGATTCATAATGATTTTGTGATACGAAGAGCGATGCGTTTTCCAAACAAATAATAAGTTTGTGAAATGCTTATTTTTGGTGGGTAAGGAATTTTTGAAAACTTCCCAATCAACTAATACGTTTCTGAACTGTTTGTTTTAACTGTTAAAAGGATTTTTTCCACTCAAGTAATTAATTTCTGAACTGTTTATTTTAGCTGTTTAGGGATTCTATTTTTTTTCTAAACAACTAATAAGTTTCTGAATTGTTTATTTTAGTGGTTAATGGAATTTTTTCTTTGTTTTTTTTTGTTTTCCAATAAACTAATAAATTTCTGAACGTTTTATTTTATTTGTTTAACTTATTTTTTTTCAATTAACTAAAGAGTTTTTTACTGTTTATTTTAGCTGCTTAGGGGTTTTTTTTCCAAACAACTAACTAATAAGTTTCTGAACTGTTTATTTTAGTGGTCTGGAATTATCTCTTTTTTTTGTGTTTCCAGTAAAATAATAAATTTCTGAACGTTTTATTTTATCTGTTTAATTTATTTTTTTCAATTAACTACAGAGTTTTTTAGCTGTTTATTTTAGCTGCTATGGGATTTTTTTCCAATCAACTAATATATTTCTGAACTTATTATTTTATCAGTATACAATTTACTAAAAAGTTCACCAACTGTTTCTTTTAACTGCTTAGGGATTTTTTCCAATCAATTAATAAGTTTCTGAACTGTTTATTTTATCGGTTTGTGACATTTTCTATTTTATTTTCAAGCAACTAATAAATTTTTGACCTTATTATTTCTCTTGGTTTGAGGGATTTTTTTCCAACTAACTAACAAGTTTCTGAACTTTTTATTTTAGATGCTCAGGAATTTTTTTTCAATCATCTCAAAACTGTTTATTTTAGCAGTTTATGGGATTTTCTTTTTTATTTTCCAGTCAGCTAAGATTTTCTTAACTTATAATTTTATCTGTTTAAGAGATTTTTTTCAAATTAATTAATATATTTCTGAACTGTTTATTTTAGCTGTATAGAAATTTTTTCAACCAACTACGTGTCCGAACTGTTTATTTTAGCAGTTTACGGAATTTTCTTTTTTATTTTCCAATCAGATTATAAACTTCTGAATTTTCTATTTTATCAGTTTATATTAGTGATTTTTTAATCAATTAACTAATAGGCTTCTGAACTGTGTTTTTTTGTTAGCCGTTTAAGGATTTTCTTTCCATTCAACTGGTATAAGTTTCAAAGCTGTTTATGATTTTATCTGTTAATGGATTTTTTCCAATTAAGTAATAAATTTATTTTAGCCGGTTTGGGATTGTTATTTTTCGATCAAGTAAAAAATTTCTAAATTTATTATTTTATCTGTTAAAGGAATTTTTTCCCTATTAAGTAATAAGTGTCTAAACTGTTTATTTTAGTTGTTTAAGGGACTTTTTTCACATCAAACTGACCTATTGAGTGAAGCGAACTATGTCCCGTTACTTATCTCTATATCTTCTCATTGCAGGTAGTACTGTCCATAGAACTGTTTTATAGTAAAACGTATTAATAAACAAAAACCAAATAAAGTTCTTTCAAACATTACACAACATTTTGTAAGAAGCTCCACGCAAAAAAAAATAACAATAATAAATAAATTCCCCTGCCCACCTAAAAAAAAAAGGCACGCCGCATCAGCCTGAGAGGTTAATAAAATTTAAACAAAAAGCCACCCTTCCCTCACATTTTGGTGGTACACTTATGAGAACCAAGGTTTTTATGACCCTAAAGGGCGGGTGGGCATTACAAATTCCCTTAATTTTAAACGGAAAAGATTTATAGTATAATTCTTAATAAATTTTACTTACTGTTACACTGGTATCCTTGTTTGCCGAAGCCCCTGAAACAAAGAAAAGGAGAAAAAATAAGAAAAAGTGACTAAACTTTTTGGTCTAAGTAAGAGTATTATAGATTTATGTTAGTGTCATGCATTAGTTGACGGACACTAGTGTACAGTACTCAGTTTTTAGTCTTCTGTACAGCCGTACCGGCTGAGAAGACTATTGCAACGATTTTGTCCGTCCGTCCGTCGCTTTTTTCAACTTCGCAATGGTACCAGATAGAGACGACCACTGTTTACAACGTTAGATTCAGTGTCAAATATTAGTTAAATAGCATGGCAAATTAAAACATCGTTACCTCCTTATAGCTAATAGATTTCTTCGACGTAACTAAAGTAAATAATAACATTTCATCGTCGAGTTGAAATCTTAAGGATTTGTGTTAACGCAGCCGTAAAAACAAAAACATTTTAGCTTCGTTTAAAAGAGTCTTGTCGCATTGTTGCATGAATGAATAGGCTTACAGTCGAACCAAATTCTCCATTAGGCCTACCTGCTACTTACGAAACTAAAACTGCCGTTAAAAAAATTAGGCCTAAAAAATAAAAATTAGGTTTAAAATCACGTTACCATGGCAACGTCAAGTTGCTATGAGTCGCTGCTGGCTTTCTCAACAGCGTTTCTCTTGTCCCTTCCCTCTACCACTGATCTATATAGGCTACGTTGCGCATTACGTTGTAACACTGTAACTGTGAGTCCGAAGCAAAGACCTTGGAATAGTAGTAGTATAGTCTAGACGCACCATGAGCGCTGGCGTCGCGGCGGAGAATTGAACGGCAGAAAAAGCTACATGGTGGGGACAGTCGACAGGCATAATAGCATGGCGCAGTGCTGCTAAACCTTTGCGCTAAACATTGTAGTATCCTATTGTGAGCGTATGGAAAACTTTAGTAATTACTTTTATCAGTAAAAGGTGATTTGGAAGTAATTTCCAGTGAGCCAGTGCCATATGCGACCACCACTTGCTACCGTTTTTTTTTTAAAGCACGTTATTTTGATGCTACAGCTGTTCGGCACCTTACCTGATCTGATCAACATAACCTCAGAAACCCAGTGTTTGTTTGTGATTTATTATTAAAAATTCATTGCAAGAACGTTTTCTCACTTGAATTTTATTTTGAGCAGAGAGAAATAAAAGCGGCACTTGGGGACTGACGACAAGTTTCTTGAATTTATTTATTTTTTACGAGAACATTTCAACAGTAGGTCACGCTGGATCAACGCAAACTCGAATTTCCACACCACGCCATTTCATGGCAATTACAATGTACTTTAAAATAATAATAATAAACTTTATTGTAACACGTGCATGTATAAGTGATCAAAATAATGGGGGGGGGGGGGGGGAAATGATTGTGCCAAAAGGGTGAGATTTAGGCCCTGGGCCCGATTCTAGGAAAAAAAAGCTTCGGAAAAAAAAAGCCCCGGAAAGAAAAGCTGGTGGAAAAAAAGCTGATGGATTAAAAGCCCCGGAAAAAAAAGCTGATGGAAAAAAAGCCGACGAAAAAAAAGTCGCGGAAAAAAGCCGACAGGGAAAAAATACAACAAAAATCTGGAGGAAATTTCACAAAAATATTACTTTTAAATATGTGTGTGCGTAACAATGGACAGTGGCCTTAGCTGGAAATACTATCAGCACATCTGGCATGCTATTAAGCAAGGCTAATCGAAGTTGTTCTGACCAAGACCAGGAATTACATAACGGCAAGTTTCACTTATTACGTACGATTTATTCGCTCATGCGAGAATTTATTTCTTCGTTTTATATACATCTTACCTATTTTTTTTTTGTGTGTGGTATGGGAGAGGTGCGAGAGGGAGAGGATTGGGGGGGGGGGGGACAACACACTCTGGAAAAAAGTACCAAAGTTTATGCACTGAAATATCGAATAACTAAAAAAAAAAAAAGTTAAAGCAATTTTGAGTAAACTTAATGTTTTCCCGAATTTTCTTTTAATTATCCATAGTCGGTCAAATTCAATACTCCAACTCCTCCTTCCCCAGATACGGCATATGCAGAAAATATATGATTCCCGATGCTTCTCCCCCTCCCATTCTATTTCAATTTTGGTGGAAACTTCGTTATTTCACGAATTGTCTCTTACTGAACACGTCTTTTTCTCTCCACCACTTCCCAGTAAAAGAAAAGCATTTGGGAGGAAACTTGTGACTTTGAGTCTTCCTGTAAATGATTCCGAAGGCAATTAAGGTAACTTTGGTCGAGTAGCAATCAGCTGATGAATGATGAATGCACACATAACTATGTTTAGGCAGTATTTGTAGGTGATTTTACACCAGATTTGTTGTAATTTTTTCCCTATCGGCTTTATTTTCCGTGGCTTTTTTTTCCGGGGCTTTTTTTCCGACGTTTTTTTTTCCATCAGCTTTTTTTTCCGTTCACCCTGGGCCCATTCTTACACTAACCCAAAACAGACAATTACCGTCAACAAACAAAAGCAAAAAATTAAAAGTAAATAAGAAAATGTGGCAGTGGGGGCTGAGAGGGGAGGCAGGGAAAAATGAGAAGTGAAGAAAAAAATGGGAGGGGGATGGTTACCAAGTTATGAGTTAAGCAAGTGACGGAATAATTGAGTTTTATAGGCCTGTTTATCAGGGCTGAACCGAGCTTATCCAGAAGTTGTCAGAAGTTAACCATTTTCTTTTTCAAACTAGCCTACCTCTTTGTTTTGCAATGAAGAAAATCTAAGACTTACAGCTTAAGATAAAAAAAAAAAGTAACGCATGTTTAACAGGACTGAGTGCATACTACCATTACTCCTAGGTCTTTGCCCGCATGTCTGAAAACCATGCGCATGTTTTTTTTTATGACTTGTAGGCAACTTCGGCGCAAAACTGAGAAGCCTCACGAGATTTTTCTGAAATAACGAAAACAAGCGATGTTTGATATGCAGGCTGTCAATAGTTCGAAATTTTGATATCTTTGTTTCCCCTAACAAAGATCAAACTGACTTGTAAAATTACAACAACAACAAAATTCCAGATTGTTTCCTAAATGTTTGTCATAAAAAAACCTACCAGCCCTATGTTGTTTTTCGGTGATAAATTCCCGTTAAACAAGAGACTTTTTTTGTATGCCCGAGTTGAACAAAAATTTTTAAAAACGTGTCGGTCATAACTCGTAATAGCACTTTAAATCTCTTGGTCTTATTTTTAGATTTCATGCAAGATGATTTTTATTTATGCATATTTGCTTACAAAAAACGATGTTAAAAAAAGCCTTCATACCATATGGGCCATGAATGCCAAGTTCTTCATCTGTTTAGTAATTTCCTACCAATCGGTAAAAAATAAAGGTGGACGTGAAATTGGAATAAATATAAAAATTCGTTTCGTAGATCACACAAGAAACGGATAGAGCAGTTTAGGTAAACTTATTGTTCCTCTTTTTCTTCATTCCTGGCAACAATAAAGTATAATAAATAATTTCAACCTTTTCTTGAACAACAAACATAGTACGTAGCGTGACTATACCGTTTGTTGAACAAAAAAACGCGTTTGGTCCTATTCTTAAAGCATTTTCTCTGCTTACTCAATACACGCAGCCGATTGAGTTGTCCCCACCATGTGCGATCAGCGGCTCTTCAATTGTCAGTCAGCTTCCCGGGCGTCCCGCTACGGCGTGTTACCCGCTTGGT
>JAHWFP010019953.1:6612-55805 GCA_023313725.1 Lithobius niger
GGTCAAAACCTTCTTATATCTATAAGCCGTCATCACGTCACCTTCTTAAACCTAAATCCATGGATTTACTGTGCTATGGGCATCGTATTCTTCTTATCTCTATCAACCAATGGATTTACTGTTCCGTAAGCACAGGAATGTAAAATCATTTTTTTAATTTCTCATAAGGTGGATTCATTTTCATAGTAAACAAATTGAGAGTTGGGAACTGTTCCAATTCCACCAGTACAGTACCAGAATACTTCACAACACTTCTTTTTCCTGACAGAACTCGTAATGTTACAATTTCTGGTAATATTACTCAAAAACGAACACGGCATTGACTTATGACCACTATAACCTTTGCAGCACACTCATAGGCAGTGCTCGATAAATAATACACTGAGTCAAAGCTTGGTTGGCCATGCTTTTGTTGTTCAAAGCAGTGGATATACCACTGAAGGCTAACCTATGCAGTAACAGTGTGAAATAAAATAATTACTTTAACAAAATGCGCCATAACGGTATGTAACCGGCATTTGTTTTATAAACCATACCAGTACTAGGCTAATATAAAAGTAAATTGAAAATACGCCGTCATCAAAAAACCAATCACCAGACATATCATAGTACAGTAAACCATATTTATACACTATGTCACTGATAATGTTGAATAATTCTGGTTTTGGTCACTTTGGATAGGTCGGAGAGACAGTGTAGATCGCTTCTTTCTTCTGTAATTACTGTTAGTAGTTTTGGAAGAGTCCATGGGATACAGGCTGCGCCTAAATGGGGGTGTCCATTTCTGACCAGTTCCTGCAAGATAGGGATGCGGTACAAATAGGCTGGGACCTAAAAGGAAATAGAATAATTAATATAATGCGCAACTACAAAATGGCTTTGTACATGGAACTGCCCTAGGAATGACAGTGGCTTTGTACATTTCTGCTAATAAATTTGGCATATGAGAGTAAGGTTAGTGTTACGTCTTTCTGGTACCATGTAACTACTTTCGCCCTAATCTGCTTAGTGCTTTCAAAATAGTTCATGTGAACCTGTTACGACGAGAAACAGGTGCAAAACCGATCAAACTCAAAGACTCCGGTAAATCACAACCACCACAAAACTTCCTTCAGAGAACTCTAAGCACTTCTCCACAACCCACACCCAACCACTCACCCTTACTGAAATTAACAGATTACCTGTGCTCCAGCATACACTACGTTCGCATGACCACTTCAAAGCGCTTTAGAGGTTTGCACATCGTGCCCGTGTTGCCTGCGTGAGTCTTCTGACCACCCATTCATGGTGCATTCTTCTCCCATTACGCGATACAGAACCCGACGCGTTTTACAGAGGTGGATCAGGAGTCTGGTCCGTATCGTCTTTATTCATGTAAACACTCGCAATCGCATTGAGACGTTGGAGAATGGCTGGTAAAGATGGCAGACACAGTTACAGCGCCCACGTAGTTTGTGCTGGTGCCACTCGAATTTTAGGTGAATAAATTTAAAATAAGTTTACGTGACTAGGAATACCACCAAAACTTGCATACGTTTGGTTACTTGGGTATAAGCTGACCTATTTTACTTCAAAATGCATCGTTAAAATGCGCTTTCTTGTGGTCATGCCAACGTAGTGATAGACATGCAAACCCGCAACACACGGAAGAGAAGCCACATAGTGCTATCTAGGTGGTGAGGCTTTTTCCTGTTTGCTCTTGCCAACGACCAAAAGTACAAATTTTTTAATTAAAAAAATGTATCTCTTGGATTTGCATGACTGCCCGCAAGTTTTGAAACGGCGCGACCTGTATTTTGTGGTGTTTATTTAGTGTGATAAAGATGTTGCTGTCGCCTAATATCAAAATGTCACTTGTCATTATTGCATTCGTGTTTGTCCATCTTGGCGTTTTAATTACTGAATGAATAAATACAGAATAGAAATATTTTCTACACCCAACATACTTTAAAAAATGAAAGGTGAGTGTAATCAGTGAGTATTAGAGCCCACCAAATGGAAATTGAGACTTGATAAAAATGAAGGGATATTATGAATCGACTCCATAAATTTGTATCCTTGGAGTATTTCATTAAGTACGCAATATTTCTGCCCACACTTGGGGGCCGTTATCAAACACATAAAACACTGCAAAAGCCGTAGTTACAGAAACTGTTACAGTCTTCATAAAAAAGACAAGATCCTCTAATGCTATAAAATTTAAAAGAATTTTTGTATCGTACCGGGATAAAAGAGAGAACGGTGAAGCACTTAACTACCACTAGGAGCCATTTTACCGGAAGTGGTTAGGGTTGGGTAGAACATTAAAAAAATTTTTATTAAAAATATATATTTTTTTAAGTTAGATAAAAACTTTTCACACCCTTCCCATGTCCTGCACGTTTGGCGATGCCATCGGGGGCCTTTGAGTCCCTGGCAGGTCTAACCTTGGTGGTAAGGCATTCGTGTCCCCAAACCTCTTACCATCATCATTTCTTGGCCGTTTTATGTACACTGTATTTACATGTAATTGTGGCTGGCTGTTAGTGACTCCCCTGTCCTTGTCAAACCCGTTGCTATCGCAGCAAATTATTATTATATTATTATATTATAAAAACCTTAAAATTACACTTAATTATGAGGCATGGCTTGCAAAATTTCTTTCCGCCTTTTAAGAGTTGGAAACTTTCGGTTGAGGGGGGCAGAGATATTGCATATTTTATTAAATGTGCCAAGGATGCAAATTTATGGAGTCGAACCCTTATCTTCACTGATTTTTTCGACAACAAAGTATGCTACCCTTCACCAACATAGGTAGGTACAACATAAGATGTTTAAAAGAATAGCTAAAGAATGTGTAGTTAAAAATTCGCTTTCATATAAACTCATCTAATGAAAGCAACAAAGAAAATTTGTGTACTCATACAAATCCAAGTCCAGCTGAAGCACTTCACGGCGAGGTTTTCCTTCATTTGTTACACTTATTTACAGTATTAGCTTCGGGCATTTCACTGCAATCGCGTGTTTTGTGAGTAACAATGCTGTAGAATGCTGTCTAGGAGGAACAAGAGCTTTTTCCAGCTTGTTTTCAGTTCAACTGAAAAGTTTTCAAAGTTTTTATCCTTTCTCTTCAGCCTACAACCACAATCAAATCTAAAAAAAAAACATACATTACTTGCCTGCAAAACACCTACTACCTTTTTGTGTATTTGAAGTTAGTGCAGGTAATGTTTTTTTTTTCTACTTGGTTGTTTTTGTAGGCTGAAGAGGAAGAGTAAAACCTTTGAAAACTTATGAATTGAATTTGAAAAACTGGAAAAGGCTCTTATTTTTTCCTTTGTATTTGTCAGATATTCAACTCAGTACACATTCAGCATCATTTTTTTACCCAAAGAATTGGACCCTGAAATCTCTCTCGGAATCTGTCCACGAAAACCCACGGAATTGGACCCTGAAATCTCTCTCAGAATATGTGGTGACTGCTACCCTCATTGACCTTTTCCAAGGCGCATTTAAACCATGTTCTCAGGTTTTGTTTTGAAGCTTTTCTGCAGTGGGTTAGGCTCCTACATTAAAAGGAATTGGACACATCGTTACTTTGAAAACGAATGGGTGTTATCTGTAAATTACGTCATTTCCTCACTACTGCTGAACATACGCTGTGCACAGTTTACACACTACACTATAAATAACTCCTCAGGAATCGTAGTAGAAAATGCATGCTCTTAGGCCAACTTGGAATGACAGATTTTACCAAATTTTATTACTAATGATGATAAAATTTCCCCACTTTCATGCAATTGCTATAGGAACCTTACCCTCATTGTAAATACTGAATATATCTCCATTTCCAACCCTTCTGATACTCTTTTCTTTACCACCATTTATATTAGACGATTCGTGTTGGGATCCATATTTATCAACGGCATCTGCTTGTTGCATTTCTTCATATTCAGGTTCGTCTAATAAGATATGATTCACAATATCGTGCCCTTTAGTTATGTGAACGGCGTTGTCAATGTTAAAATACCCGCTGTTTACGATATTCGTTACTGTAATGGCTTTGTGGTTAGTTTTTTGAATGTTTTGTTGTACTGCATTACGGATGGTACTGCCTACATTAGTCGCATCTGCATGAACGTTTAAATCTTCTGATTTGTCGTCTGGGAGGTTGAAATCTTCTAAGTTGTCATTTAAGATATCATTTAATTTTTCATTTGAAATCTTTAAGTCATCTATGAAGTTGACGTCTTCTAAATTGTCCTTTGGAATATCTACATCAGCCAAGTTTTCATTTAAAATGTTTAAGTTATCATCTGGGATGTTGACGTCTTCTAAATTGTCGTTTCGAATATCTATATCGTCCAAGTTTTCATTTGAAATCTTTAAGTTGTCGTCTGGGATGTTGACGCCTTCAAAATAGTCATTTGCATTAATTAAATCGTCCGAGTTTTCATTTGAAATGTTTAAGTTATCTGTGAAGTTGACGTCATCTAAATTGTCATTTGGAATGCCTACATCATCCCAGTTTTCATTTGCAAAGTTTGAGCTATCATCGGGGATGTAGACGTCTTCTAAATTGTCATTTGGAATGCCTACATCGTCCAAGTTTTCATTTGCAAAGTTTGAGCTATCATCGGGGATGTAGACGTCTTCTAAATTATCATTTGGAATGCCTACATCGTCCAAGTTTTCATTTGCAAAGTTTGAGCTATCATCGGGGATGTAGACGTCTTCTAAATTGTCATTTCCAATATTTAAATCGTTTGAGTTTTCATCTACTGTGTTTAAGTTATCATCGGGTATGTTGACATATTCTAAATTGTCATTTGGAATATTTAAGTCGTCCGAGCTTTCAGTTCGAATGGCTAAGTCGTTAGGCCTACTTGGGATGTCGACTGGATTTGGAATGTCAAAACTGGTTTCATCGGGGCTGGGAATATTGTCGCCTACATTGACGTCATTGTTCTGAGATATAGGAAAATCATTAATTGAGAACTGGGATTGGTCTACATGTTCTTGATCACTTACAGGACCTTCCAAATCATTATTTTGGATTTTAGAGTTGAAATCCTCTTTGCTGTCCGTTTCTTCCAGGTTACGTCTAAGCTTTAACCTCTGCCGAGGTTTGTATTGTTTATGGTATTCAATATTGTCATGAAGGTAATAACGGTCAGTATAAGGGCTGAAATGATACCTTTGTTTCTTATTTTGTTTTCTTTGTTTTTGGTACTGATAAATGTTGAAATTGCTTCCTTCATTATCACGCACGACAGCATTTGAATGGTGATTATGATTTAAATCACTGAAAAGACGTGAATATCCAAGAATATCACTGTGCCAGTTTTTGGCGTATTGAGCAACTATTCCTGCATTTTTCTTAACCTTTAAGTTTCGAACCGAGAATTGGTTCGTGTTATGACCAATGCTGCTGCTTTGGCCACTGGTCCTTTTACTGGCATATACAATATCTCCAGCATCATCATCTATTGTTGCAGATCTCGTTTGATAAAAGATTTTGTGACTCTCTGGTTGGTGACTGTGTCCATAAACTCCATTGCCTAAAAATAAGGAGAATCATGTTTATGACTGGAATCAATAAAATCTTAAATGGGACGTTATACTGTGTGTTAATAGGAGACGACCACAGGTTTACATTTATATGCCAAAATGTAAATTGGCATCTAGGTGGAGACGTTGATGCCAGTTTTAGATTTTGGCATCTAAAAAATAATTAAAACACAATAACAGCAGCAGTTTGAGGCTTGTCAATATCTTCGTAATTAAAATGAAAAGTTTTAGTCTGGGTAGTTATGCATAATTTTGGGTGTGAATGTGAGCTGAGATACGTGACTGAAGGGGTTGGTTGCTTGCTGTGTGTAATGGCAAATTCTAATTGTAATTGTTTTAATAAAAAAAAAAATTTTTTTTCACGAATAAACATGGATGTAAAGAATAATTATATATTAACGTAAGCACCGTGTAAGAATGTCATCACCTTAAAACCAGGGATAATGTTAAGTTCAGTCATTATAAAACAGTTCTTCACATTAATTCCAAAGAATTTACCTCCAAATACCATGGCTTAACCTATAAACCTTGACTAGTGCAGCCATCCATTTTAGATGTAAGGTCAAACTATAATAAACCTGTGTTGAAATGTCTGTGCACTGTGAATACATTTTTTTTAGAAATATCATATTCTAAAATATATTCTAAACATTCAATGTTTGGGAGTACTTCTGCTCACCCAGTAGTCCTGTCCTACACTTTTTACAAAACATCTAAATTTTTGACCATCTTGGAGGATCTCTTCGAGGAAGAGCCTTTGGTTGCACAAGCAACAAGTTACTAGGTTTGCAGTGTTTGCTGTCGACGCGCCATTAAGCCTCACCCCCCCCCCTTGAATCGTTTGCTCATGCAACCAGATGTTCTTCCTTGAAGACGTACACCAAGAAAGTCTAAAATGTGGATATAAAACAATTATGAACTAGTGTATAAGCAGGAGTAAGTATACATTAAAAAAACCACAATAATAATTACTTAAAACTGATTTAAAGAAAGAACAAAAATATGCTACAAAACTAAGGATACTAAAATTTTAAGTTTCGGCACAAAATGGCACCACTTTCATGCACCCAGTCAAAATTCAAACCTGTTACGAACATCATATACATTCCTATTATTACAAAAGCTTCTAATTAATAATTGTTTTACATTTAACATTTTTAATTAAATCAAAAATTTGGAGAATACGGGCAACTACCAATAATTTTTTTTTAATAAGGGGAGTTGAGTTTTCATGGCGTGACAACAACTAGGATATGAATCTATCTCACTAAAATTGCTGTGACTGACCAACATTACAGACACGTTAAAGCAATACCAAATCTAGACCTTATCATAATCTGTACCGCCTGCAAAAATATAAAACTCCGGAAGAGACGACAGACTCATCGCCCAGTTGACACACTAAGTCTTGCACAAGATGGAAATGGCGACAAACATTATCAAGATGGTGACAAATACTAGCACGTGGCAGACTGTAAGTGATGACTATGACACTAATCACGTTCAAAAGGGATATCACCCTCAAAAGAACACCCTATTATACACAAATACGAAACTGCGCAGAAATATCTGCTGCAGCCCGTAGGGTAAAAATGTAGTTGCAGAACATAAGCAGGTTCCCTCATTTTGTTAACAACTATTGCACTATAAGGTGCTCAAAAAGGATGTTACGGCAGATTTTTATTTTTTAATGTATACAGCTAAAACCGAATGCCTTACATCTTTTAATTATGGGCTGAAGGCCATCGATGGACAACTTAATTCCACTCATAAACCATACAAGTCAGCAAGACTTTTAAAGTTAAGGGCTGAAGACTATTGATGGATAATTCCATTCCACGCACCAACAGTCATCACGACTTTTTAAAGCCTATTGATGAAACACTCAAAATGTGTCCATTATTCAAGCAAGAACAAACATGGATGGATTTGAGTGCCTTAAGAGGGAGTGCAACACCTTTGGTTCTCTCAATCCTGACTACTAGATAGCGCTAGCATCTACAACGTATTTCAGTTACAATCTTAGTTCCACTTTTTCTCAGTTATTTTCCAACGGAATAGTATCACTCTTGCTTCTAAGGAAAGAGAATCGTCTTGCCTAGCGAAGTGCGGAGGCAAAATTATCTAAAATATATTTTTGTACTTTGGAGCAATATGTTAAGGTTGGCAGATTGAAAGATAAATAAAAACTGTAAACGTGATTTCCATCCGATATCTAGGTATTAAATCCTTTTCCTCATTAAAAACGTGTTACTGATTTAAAATTAAACAATAAAATACCATAATATGCAGGTGTTGTTTGAAAAAATCGTACTTCTCTAATCGGATTCGAACGCAGAACGGGTGTTAAATGTGACGAGGCATGTTGACTAAGAAGGGCTGGATAGCCGTTTCACCGCTCGTCAGATCCGTGCGTTCAGAAACCTGAGCAAAATGACGTTTCACACGCATCGACATAAAACTGTCCGTAGTATTGCAGTTACACATCGTTGTGCTTCCAAATATTGACTTAGATTGCGCTCCATTTCTCCAATACTTCGCCCAAACTACTATACATCAACAAATTATAAATCGACCAAAAAAATATGTCTGGAATTGGTAGTCTATCTCGTGTAATCGGAATAGAACGAAAAAGTAAGTATGAGGCAGGATGCTCAACAAATAAAAAACTGGGAGAGTAGTCCTATATATCAATTACACAATTCTTGCATGAGTGGCTTTCGCAATCCTTTTTAGACGATATGGTTTTATTTGTCCTTTTTTCCCTTCCCTTTTTTTATTTCCATTCTCATTTTTCCTGCTACATTTTGCTCTGTAGTTCATTCTCCCTGGTTTCAGGAACCAGTCAATATTTTCGCACGTGGGGGGGGGGGCGGAATCAAATTTGTGATCGGATAGCCCTTTCGTCGGATTTTAATTAGTGTCTTCATTTTCGGCAAAACGGGAATTCCCGTTTCGCCGACTCCTGTTTTGGCGAATATTTATTTTCAAATTACGTGCCTCGTTCGCGCTGCTGCGCTTGTGCTGCAGCTAAACATAACATCAGAAGCCGCAGGTAATTAAAAATTATTTCCAGTTAGGAATGATTCTTTAACTTCAACAATATTACATTTTTACATAGTATGAGCCACAAAGTTTCGATGCCCCGCTCTCCGATCCAAGGCCTTCACTTACCCTTCCCCACATTTAAGTGAAAAGAGTAGCCCCCCCCTTCCCCACAACTCTCCCTGCCAGCCCTACAAACCAAACCCTTCGTATATCAAGAGACGTATCAGTACCTATAAACTCAATAAAGCTTACTGGCAATAATACAGTGCCAGTATATGCCTATTGAAGTGGTCTCACCAGAAACCTTATTACCTACCTGAAATTTGTTTAGGTTTTGTTCAGGTGTTGTTTTGGGTTGCGAGGCAAAACAAAACAATGCAAAAACACAAAAAAAACTCGTATTCCCCTCTCCCTCCGTAATCAAAGTACCGAGAAAATCCAAACCCACACAAAAATGAAGATTCGCTGACCTCGCATCAGACCGAAAAACCATCAGGCCGAAATGAGCTAGCATCCACCCAATAGAAAATGTGTGCACCCATCACATAACATGTTACCCATCAGATGAAAATTTCTCCCCACCACATAAAGGTTTTATTTTCCCATCAGATAGAATTGTTTTTCTATTTGATAAAAAAAAGTTCTGGCTATCCAATCCAAAGAGGCTCAATCACAAAGTTGGGGCTTGTTTTTTTTTTTTATGATTTCATGTTTTGTTCTGTTTGGCGCAAGTAGTATTTTGTGCCGAGGAGTGTGAATCAGTCCGTTACGTGGCTAAACGGCAAAGGAAATCCAGGAAAATAAAACCAAATAAAGAAAATCCGAGGATATAAAATCCAAAGGAAAAAATCAGAGGAAGAAAGTAATCCACGGAATGGCATTATTTTTAGTTTGCTATTTTAGTAGTGAGGTAAACCTGTATGTCGATGCAGTTGCTACGAAACTAAATACAAAAAAAGGAAATCTGCGCACAGCGTGGCCCTCCACAGTCCTGACTGAATGCTGCCAGAGGTTTATTCTTCGTGTATTCCGGAAGTGAGTTTTCGGCAGTTCTGATTGTTGAGCGCACGAAGCGCGGCTACTCCCCCCCCCTCCCGTGCACTTTCAGGGGCCCGGGAGGGAGGAAAGTGTCTGCTGGCAGCGCCGGTAGAAGGGAAGCGGTGCCCGCTTTCGAGCATCCACTCTAGCCACCGTCTATACGTTTTCTTATGGCAAATGGTTTGAGTTCGGTTATATCTTAAACAAATAATACACAGAATTCACTTTGGAATTGCAGGGCTTGCTAGCCACTGCTGCCAGTCCAATCATAATGTAACATGAAATAACCGACAAATCACAACACAAAAATTTCTGGGGACATAAGTCTAATCCTCGGAGAAAGTTACATGTTTTTTTTTTTAACCTAGTATTTTTTGCGGCATTTTCTGCCTTTATAAATCATTTTTGAACAAGGTTTTGTTTTTATCCATGTTTCACGTTACAAGAACATAAACATACTATTACTTTTTAGTTCTCCCACTCTTTCGGGCAACTAATGCAATCCAAGAACAGGAAAGATGGGTTTTTGGCTGCAAAATTTATCAATGAATTATGCCGCAGTTTTACGTCGATAGCATTCCATACATATATGAAATGTCATTTGGCTCAGATTTCCGAACGCACGGATCTAACGAGCGTTGGAACTGCCATCCAGCCCTTCTTGTCAACAAGCCTCATCACATTTAACACCGTTCTGCGTTCGAATCCGATTAGAGTAGGTACGATTTTTTCAAACAACACCTGCATATTATAGTATTTTGTTGTTTAATTTGGAATTAGTCACGCTTTTTTAATGAGGAAAAGGATTTAATTCCTAGATATCGGATAGAAATCACGTTTACAGTTTTTATTTATCTTTCAATCAGCCAACCTAAAAATATTGCTCCAAAGTACAAAAATATATGTTAGATAATTTTGCCTCCACACTTCGCTAGGCAATTCGATTATCTTTCATTAGAAACAAGATTGACTCTATTATGTTGGGAAATAACTAAGAAAAAATGGAACTAAGATCGTAACTGAGATACGTTGTAGACGCTAGCACCATCTAGTAGTCAGAATTGAGATAACCATAGGAGTTGCGCTCCCTCTTAACAACAAATAATAATAATAATCTCAATTATTAAAACTGTAAGTGACAGAGGACTATCATCATCATCATAAGAGGCAGCAATAGCGCTTCAGATAGAACTTGCGACCAGTACTTATGCAATACTGTTAATGCAAACCACCGACAGAGATAGGCCAATGGGTGCTTGCCGTCATCAGGCGTGTTACACTCACCGGTTAGAAGGGTTACCGCTAGTATTAATAAGTTACGTGTTAGAACAGAAAATAGATCTTGCACATTCGTTACAATTCAGTAGTTAGGGTGTTAAATCATTGGAAATCAGACCAACACCAGCACAACAAACTAAAATAAAGCGATTTTAATGCTCTTTTGATATTGAAGAGCTAGATCTGCATTGATGGATTCTGATTTCATATAGTTTTGTAGTTTATGCAAATTACTTTAATACACACCATTACTGGTGGCAGTAGTAAGCAAACCAAGAAAGAGTTAACATAATTATAGGCGTGTTCCCAACTGACTTACCACAAATAACAAGAAATACATATATTAGGTGCTCGGTAACGAATGGCAGATGACACATAGCCAACGTAATGTTGACTTGTTTTTGTACATTATTCGGTCACATTTCCTGCAAACGAGAACAGATTTGTTATTTCTTGATCCAAATCATTTGAACTGCTTTCAATTGCATCGTATCTTTATTGGAAATTGGAAATTAACAGAATTAATAGAATATGATGTTTCAAATTAAACAGACACTAACATTAAAAAGTGGCCTTATGACAATAGATATGCACTTCGTAAGACAGAAAGGCGAGAAAGCTGCCCAACTGGGAGTTGAACCCAAGAACTAGTATTTCATAGCCATACACTATACCAACTCTTGGCACATTCCGTCACCAGCTGCATTGTATCACTGGCTGAATCATGCTGTCACTAGCTGCATAGTTTGCTGAATCATGCAGACACTAGCTACATAGTTTAATTCATTATCTCGGCAATGTTGTTGGTTACCAGCCGAGTACAGATGAGTTTGATGGGTTTGTTCTTTATTAATTGCTGAAGGAGCACCTTAACTTGCCTTGCCTTCACGATCTTAACATCGTCCCATTAACCTGTCACCTTGTTGTTAACTTGTTGACTTAGTTGTAACAATGGTTTTTTTGTGCGGAGAGGGGGGGGGGAGATGAGGCTTATTGGCGCGTCGACAGCTTGATCATTAGCGCCAACTTCAGTCACAGTGCAGTGGTCCGGGTTGCCACTGCACCACACATTACAGAGATATTATTCAAACCCCTAATCTAAATCTTGTCATACAGCTGTACCTCCTGCAAAAATTGAAAAACACCAGACAGGAGGACAGACTTATCGCCCAATTGACGCACAATGTCATGCGGAAGATGGAAACGACGACGAAAACCATCAAGATGGCAACAATCAACAAGGAAGTGCCGGACCGTAAGTGGCCGCCGACACCAATAACATTCAAGAGGGTCAACCCCCCGCAAAAGGAAACAGTGAGTAAGTCGAGTGTGACCAATGCGCAAACGGGCCAACACCACCTCCTCACGGCGACTGCGGCGACACGCCGAGTGCCATTCCTCTACATTGTGCGGAGACTATGGGTTTGTTGACTTTTTCAATATTGATTTGTGTGGGAAACTCATTGGTTTGTAGAGTTAGTCGTAAGAATAGTTATTTATGTGTAGCAAATTGGCTTGACGACACACTCGTAAGAAACGTTTATTTGTGTGGAGACTATTCGGTTGTCTACATAGTTATAACAGTCGTTCTTTGTGCAGAGCCCACTGGCTTGTTGACTTAGTCATTGTTTGCAGCGGTCATAACAGGAGTCATTTGTGATGAGCCCATCGACTTGTCAATATAGTTGCAACAATGGTCATTTGTGAAAAATTTGAAAGAATGGTTATTTGTATGGAGCCAGTGGGCTTGTCGATATAGTCGTAGCAGTAGTTATTTACGTGGATCCCTCCGACTTTCTGTCATAATCATAACAATAGTTGTTTGTGCAGAGACCATTGAACATGTTGACTTAATCAAAACAAAGGTTTTTCTTGGAGTCCATTGGCTTATCGATTTATCGCAACAAGGTATTTGTGGGGACCCCTTGCTTGTCGACTCAATCGTGACATCGTTGGTATGTATGGAACCTATTGGTTTGTAGACTAAGTGATGACAGTTGTTGATTGTGAGGAGCCAGTTGGCCTGTCCGGGACTTCCTTGTTGATTATTGCCATCTTGATGGTTTTCGTCGTCGTTTCCATCTTCCGCATGACATTGTGCGTCAATTGGGCGATAAGTCTGTCCTCCTGTCCGGTGTTTTTTCAATTTTTGCAGGAGGTACAGATGTATGACAAGATTTAGATTAGGGGTTTGAATAATATCTCTGTAATGTGTGGTGCAGTGGCAACCCGGACCACTGCACTGTGACTGAGGTTGGCGCTAATGACCAAGCTGTCGACGCGCCATTAAGCCTCATCCCTCCCCCCCTTGTCGACTCAGTCGCGACAATTGTTATTTGTAGGGAGCCCATTTGTTTGTTGTCAGTAATTACAATTATTGTTATTTATCGCGACCTTGCAGGCTTGTTGACATAGACGTCACAGTAGTTATTTGTGTGGAGCACACCTACTTTTTGACATACTCATAAGAGTTGCTTTTTCTTGGGATCTGACCAGCTTGCCCGTTTGCATATACTCAGTTATGACGAGTGTTATTTGTGGGGAGCCCATGGTCTTGTCGACATAGTAGTAATTATGATTGTTTATGCGGGAGTCCACTGGCTTGCCAGCGTAGTCGTAGCAATAGTTATTTGTTCAGAGCACTTTGGCTTGATGACTAACTGCAGGTTTATCACTAAACCGTGGACATTCGTACAACAATGCACAACTGCAGGTTTTGTTGTGTTAATGTCCAAGTTTTGTTGGGTATTATCAGACTTAATGCCTGTTTGAGTAACAATAGACAGTGCGATTGAAACAACTAGAGGCCATGAAACTGTGACAGTAATTTTTTTGTATGGTAAAGGTTCATTGTTGTTAGTTCTTTAGTACTTGTTTGCTAAAGGATATATTCACTGATGCTCATTTTCCTTAAGCAACAAAGGGACAGTGCAGAATTACGCAACAGTGCATAAATACTAGCATTTTTCTTTATTAGGTGAAGGGGCAATTCTTAGTTCCCGAGTTTGCCGAAGGACAACTTCGGAATCATTTGTTTTGCAATGGTTCAACATTATCAGTAGTAATAGCCCTGGAGCCTTTTTCAATTATGTGTCTACGGTTTTTGAATGAGCGCATCTATTCTGACAACAAAACTAACGTCCTAATTATTTTGCAATCATGTCCCGAGAGTGTGGTGCGAGGTTTATAGTTTCAAATTAATTAGCATGAGCTAATCTAGCTACAGGCTAGGTGGGAAAATGTGCTTAAACGCATTTTCGACAAAGCTGCTTGGCTTTCAAGTTCAGTGTATTTTTTTCTTTATCATGGTCCCAATCAGGGAATGAAACATTATATGTTAGATTAAAAACTGTTCGTACCTTTTAAGCCTTTTTTAATAATACTTTCGACCGAAGTGTCGTTTCTTGTTTTAATTTTATCCCTTAACAATGATGACTCATCTGACCATGACGCATTTTTGCCAATGGCTATAGATGACTCACGCACGCACAGTCACAACACACCCTTAACACTAGAAGATTATACATAAAAAAATTCGACAGTGCCGCATATTTCACAGTTCGCAGTTGTATGGATGATTCTTCCAATTATTTTCAATAGTAAAAACAAGTCGAACCACCAAAACGTACCGTGAAATCGTCCAACGATTGGTTACACAACATCCCGTTTAGCTACGATGGTTGCATGCATCTCATAAACTCATTCAAAAAGCATTATATTCTCTAGTATCGTATAACATAATAAGATTATATTACTGATGTTTGAACTGGTGATTCGCAATTCATGTTTCCAGTACATAGGTGAAAGCTGTTTGATATGGAACCGTTGTTTTGTTTTCTTTGTAGATATTTGCTGTGTTCGATGTCTGTACCTCTTTAAATGAATAGTTCGAGATGATGAGAATTGCTAATGGTTTAGAACAATCGTTATGTATTATATTTCTTTAACACCGACTAGCAGTGGAACTTCATAATACGATTCTTCTAAACCATGCGCAACGCCTGTTTGCTGTGACGTCACCGTGAGTTAGCCAATGACGAACGAGAACAACGGCTGTTTGGCCGTCTGATTGGACTAGCCCAGTCACGTGGTGTCCACGTCACAGCAAATTCGCGTGGTATAGATTCTAGCCAACCAGTGTAAACACCCTAGAATCAAATGTGTTGAAATGTGTTATTCTTTTTTTTTTATTTAGTCACTGGTTCTATTAATAATCTGAGAATGTGATTTATACTATTTTAGATTCTGGTTGGCCATTCGCGCGGATTTTCGGAAAATGGATTGATCATGCCTGGTAAAATTTCTCTTCGAGCAGACGAACCAATATGGCTACCGTATCGCTCGCTTCATCGCTTTCCCAACGTGAAAAACCCTTGAATTTACAGGCTAGGAAGATTGTTTGGAATGTCTTCAAATACATCAAGGCTCTGTACTCAACACATATGCTGAAACAACTAATTCAAGAGGCCGGCATTGCCATTGGACTTCCTCAGAGAACAATAAGACGTATCTTGTCAGTAGCAAAAACCGTACAGACAGCCAAAGTTAGGGTTAGGCCTAACGCCGCAGACATTATGTACTGGAGCCGCTCAATGCGTGTACAAGGTTCCAGTCACTACCAACGTTAGTGCATACGCGTGACAGGCGATTGAAAACAATCATCAAATACAGCTTTTCGAGTGGCCAACCAGAACCTAAAATAGTATAGTAATTTGCGTTTCGTTTGTTTAATTCGACTGTTAGTAAACATATATGCGTGATTGTGTATATACGTGCACTTGCTGGCATTTTATATGTTGATAACTTTCAGTAGTTTCTTCTCTCCAATTATAGTAAATTATTGGCCAAGCGGATGAAGCGACCGTCATGTATTTTACTGTATGTGGAATATTTTGTGTCTGTGTGTTTATCTGTTGCGAAACAAAAATGTAGAGGTATGATTTTTCACTCGGGTTGTATGACGTCCGTAGGTTCAAATCCTGGAAAGGCCACCATTTGTAATGATTAGCTGCAGAAAATGATGGGGCACAAAATGAAGTTATACTTCAGAGCATACTTGCACATTTTAATAACAACATGTCCAACACTTGCAAGGTAAAATGAAACTTCACAATTCATGTCCCAATTCATGGAACATGATAGATATATTTTCAAAAACGTAAGCCCTAACGAGGATTATCATAGGTCATTGAATACAAGGCAAGTTCTTTGAACGAACATAGCTTCCTTATATATTTAACAGGCTAAACGTTTAGAAATTCGAAGCGTCGTCGAGTTAGCCGCTGGTTCTGCCACCAGTCACGCTGCGGACACCCCGAAAATGAACTACTCTAGCGTTCGGACTGAACTGTGAGTGGTACTCGTGACGCGTGAGCGTGATTTTAAACTTAAAACATTGCATTGACACTAAATTACTAAAGTTTAACAACAATGGCTTCATGCTACGTACCGCTTTTTCCGCTAGACGGCAAAACATAGCTCCGGAAGTTTAATTTCATGAATTTCGAAAAGACGAAGACGGTATTGTACTGTATATTACGCTGTGGCGTTTTCTATTCTCATTAAAAATGTGTTAAACGATCGTTTGACGTAGCAATAAATCGTCCGAAGACTTCAAGGATACTCACCATTGCCTTAAAATAATGTTCGTTTAGTGATGCAATGCCATGAAATCTAAAACACTATCCTGGAGTGCAGCCGTCTCATTGCCATGGACACCCTGGTGACCCGGTACCCAACGAATCCTGACCCCGCACCCCTCCCGTCTTGCCCGAAACTGCTTGGCACCAATTTTCAATGCTGTCGGGTGACACACCACTAACAATCGGAAGGACCGCTGGAGGAACTGGAAACCCGGCACAGAGTCCAAAAAGAGTTCCGTGGGCCAGACCCACTCCCAGAGTGACAAAAATAAAAACCAGTTCTCCGACAAATCACGACGGGACCCCTACGGTGCCTAACAATTCTTTGTGGACGTGCTATGGATTTCAAACTTTCATCAAATCCGTTAATTGTTGATGGGTAAAATGAAAGAATCAGTGTTTCAGCTAAGCACGTAAAGTTATAATGAAATTAATAAGCTACGTTGGCAGCTAGAAACGAGAGAATGGACTATTTATTTCGCAGATGTGGGCTTTCAGAGCTGAGCTATATTGTTTCAAAGTGGTCAGCAACAATCACTGCGGAACACGAGGTTTATCATTGCTGCCTTGGAAAGTGATAGGCAGCAATAAGGCCTCTGTAAATAAGAACAAAACAATACTGAGGCATTGTTATGCCGGCGATTTACTTCCCCAAGAAAACAAAAATGCAAAGTCGCATGGCTAAAGGTTTCAACTTTGGTCTGCAAAAGCGTATTTATTTACTTCCCATAGAAATATTTAAATATCAGTGCCTGGGGACCATGTCTGGGAAAGAGATCGGGGCTGTGTCGTGCCCGAGGTTGCTGGTTGAGCGACCGTACAAGTGTTTCAACGATGGATCCAAATGCTTGACCATGACAAGTTTTAAAACGGTGCATCCAGTGATTTGAGTCACAGGATGTCCCGATTGACCGAGCGAAGCGCATGCCAGCGTTTTTAGCCATTGTGGCAAAAACTGGATTGAAGAAACTTATTTCCATGAAAGATGGACTTAAACATGAGCAACCAAATCGTAACAGTGTCACAAACGGTGCATCTAATACTACTAGTTCCACTAGTTCCAACATACGGGAGCGTTCGTGGTGAAAAGACAATTCCTGTTTGGACGCCTTCAGCTCGCGTCGTGTACAATTCAGCAAGCAAGTAAGTCGCTAGCCCGAAAGCTACCAGTTATATCCACGGCCACCGAGTTCAGAATCACGTTCATTTTTATGCTTTCTGGGTGTAGAAGTATAGGATCAAACCCGTTTCCCGAGTGCCGAGCACTAACAATAACGAGGGCGCGCAGCGCCCGAGGTATTGTTGGGCTCAGCATGAGGGAACGGGCAAGATCCTATTTCTCAACCGCTTTCCCCTTCTCCGCACGACCCGTCATTGTTACCACGCGTTGACTTAATGTTGCATTTGAACTAGTGCTAACGATAGTTAAGCGGCGTACAAACGTTCTAGTGAAGATATGATGGTGGCAGCATCTGATGTTTTGCACGGTAACCAAACCACTGGCAAAACAAGATAAATGCAGCGAATTTGACGATGAACAATTAAGGCAAACATTCATGGTGCCACATTGCATTTCCTACAACTGTGTTATGTTGTGATGAATTTTAATTCTTGCATTACGAAAGTTTCGTAGTCTTTTTTTTTTTAGGTTGCAGCGCATTTCTGAATTTTAACAATTCTTGAATACGAAAGCTTCGTATTCTGCTTTTTATTTGGATTTATTTGATCTTTGTTTAATCATCATTGATAAAATTTCGAAAGGAGATTCGTGTTGTTGGCGTTTATGCCGTATTTGTGACAAATCTAAAACAAAATGGAAAGCAGTGCTAAGATATTCCAGCACCGAGTGCTGAGATATCCCAGCATCCAAACCGAAAACCATTGTTGCGATCCTACACTGTTCCATTGTTACAAGAGGGCGGAGAAGAAGAAAGCGGTTGAGAACATTAGAGAGAAACTCAGTGCTGTACTAGACAATACATGGCAATATCGGAATGAACGATATAGGAAGCCAGCCCTCCAAACATGTCATTTATTAGGTACAAATGTTCGATTTTATATCATAATCTTCCTCAGTAAAACAGTAGAAAAAAAAAAGGAAAAAAAAGCACACTAGCATGGCAGCTTTCAACCGAGTTGAAAGTGGAAAAAAAATCCGACACTCACCATATTGAAAACAATTTGTGGCAGGCGCCATGTCATGAACAGAAGAGAAGTTGAATTGTGGGAATACATAGAAACTTTAAATCTCAACATTTCTTTTTTTCTAAATACCAATAGTTTTTGTTCAAATTGAGTGCACGACTCTGATTAGCTGCGATTGTCCATGATTCAAGTTTAAGTCTCAAGAAGGGAAGTTTTCAGTATGAACCACTGAGGTGTCACGGAATCTGGTTAGTGACTGGTCTCACTGAAATGCCTCCCAAGGGCATTATTCCTGTCGCCATCTCAACAGAATCAAATTGGTGGGTCTTTTACTACGCGACGGGTCGCTTGGTTTCACCAAAACATGCTAGCATCTAAAGGTACACGAGAGATACATACACCAAACACTTGGTAGTGTTTCTTCTAACGAGTTCATTGTCGGATACATTCCCAAAACTTCTATCCAGTGTTGCGAGTTTGATTCTGGATCTCAAACGTTGAAAATATGACACCCCATGAAAGTTGCTTTGATGACGTCATTTGTGAAATCTGTCAAGTCCAAGGGCCACATGACGTCATATTGTAACGACCCATTGTCAGTTCGAAATTAATATTCATTGTTAGTTGAGATGATGCTATGTGATCAATTGTTGTAACAATGTATAGCATATGAATTGCCTGTACTTAATGTTTGACATCAATTGTAATGGCTCGAGTTTGCTTGGTCTTCTGTCTGTTGCTCCCAACAATTAGGTGTTAATAGAGAATTCATCCGCCACGAACCACCCAACAACCCACATCCAAAGGTAATTTCGGCTATCATAATTAGAAATATTTCCCTTTTTGGCCCCAATTCAACTAAAATTCAACTCAGACCAACAGTTGCCAGTGTTTCACAGCAACCCCGAAATAGCTACTGTAAATTAACTTTTCCAGCCAAATATCCCAAATCCGCCATCATTTTGACTGACCCTGAGTAAGCCTAACTTGTGTGGCATTCCATTTAAGGCCCCTAAGCCAGTGCTATAGTTCCCCCCCCCCCCGTAAATCAGGCGAACCATAGATTATCACTGCTCAAACCTATAATTAAAACACCATTAGAACTGAGCCACGTTTTTGTCCTTTGTTCCACAGCCAAGTTTATAATTTGAAATTACCCCAACCTGTAGCTTGCCCACGTTACGTTGCCTATACTTGTCACTTAGCTGTGGCGTTGTCGTTGAGGAGCAGTCATACGAACCAATAATCGCCATACCAGACTCGGCCCTTTTCCCCACCACTCCTCGATCTTCCACTCATTCAAGCGCATGATTGCCGAAAATGGCATCAGGTTGTTGCCAAATCTTCAAATGGTTCTCAAATCCACCCACCGCTGTATTAACCTTTGTAGAAGCCTGGTACGTAATATTTTTTGTGACCCCCTTCAGTACAACAAAGAAAGGAGAAAAAAGTATTTTTTTTTTAGAAATTGAATTTTTTTTGTAACAGTGAATTTTTTCTTTTTTCGTCACCGTGAGGCACCCTTGAGGCCCTTTTTCTGCTTGTAGCCAGTGCATCAGCACCCAAATCACCCCCACTTAATCCGGTACTGAATCCTGTGTCCCACAATAGCGACACATGTATCTAATGATAACCTCATTAGAAGAAACACTACCAAAGATTTGGTGTATGTTATCTCATGTGCATCTTGAGTGTTATATTTTGACAGAAATTTCTTTGAGCTTCATGGGAGACATTTCAGTAAAACCGGTCACTGGCTAGATTTCCGTGCCACGTGGTTAATCATGTTGATAAACAATACATCAAGGTCAGTCACACCTAATGAGAGTCATGCACTAAATTTTAGCAAAGTCTCCCCGATTATGGAGGAATGGTTTGGCATTTACCAAAAAAAAAAATACTAAAATTACACTTTTTTGTGTGTTTCTAGAATGTAACTGTACTTCCGTTCATGACATGGCACTTGCCATGACTTATTTGTACAATGATGGGTTCGGAATTTTTTTTTCACATTTAAGTCGATTGTAAGTTGCCATACTAATTCATTTTTATTTTTCTGTTTTCTAGTGTTTCACGACGAATATTCTGGTATAGAAAGGAGGGTTTTAACCGAACAAATTTCATGTTTTAATGCTTCCCATCGTCCAAAGGATCGTTCAATTTACTTTGTTTTGAATCATTGAGAACTATTACGGGTAAATGAAGAAAGAATAAAGATAAATGGCATCTACTCAATATGCACATTTATTTAAAATCTAAAACGCACTGAAGACTGGCCATAAAGCGACGAATACTTAAACTTGAACAGCGCTATGTAAAAAAATTGAAATAAACTGTGCATTTTACTAGATCTCCGCACGAGCATTTTGTTAACTTCACATATTCATATTAGATGTGCAAATTAGAGCATAAATATCTTTAATTCGTACAATCCCATGGTCCAGTCATTCTAGCTGCATATTTTAGTATCATTACTAATACAAAGCAGAAAGGTAACCCTATTTTCGTACCAAGGCCACGTCGGGATACCACGCAATAACCAAGCTAACTTATCTGCCCAAACGATCTGCCGGTTTCGGTAACCGGAGTTTGCTCTGTCAGTCATGTTAAACTTTTGGATTAATAGCAGTAGGTAAAGAATTAGGGCATACAGTTAAGACGAATATGACGGTCGGGCGATCGTCATCATGGTCTTGTTGTCGACAAGAATTTGTTCTTTTTTCACATCTCTGGATGAGCTACATTTCCGTAGCCCACTGGGACTTGTTCCCGGGTGTGGATGCGCTAGTGTACATCTCTTGCCCTGTTCTGCTTATCATTGCGCATATCTTGGCAGAGAGTCAGATGTAATAGGAGTCCCGTGTTTGCTGTGGGATATGTGGCGAGCCTCCCTACAGTATTCTTGGTATTCCTGGTGACAGCAGCTATGGAGAAGGAATACTACATCGACCAATTCGATGTAAAGACCGCCTACCTAAATGGTTAACTTGGCTACCAGGAACAGATTTTCATGCGTAAACCAAAAAGTTTTGAAGTACCGTGTCACGAAGAGAAAGTATGTAAATCATACGAAGCCTTCAGGGCTTAAAACAATAGGGGCGTCAGTTGTATGTGCGTCTTGCGCAAAAAATGTCGAAAACTGGCATGTACTTAGCAAGTCTGAGGCGTGCGTTTTATTTAATCAGAGATGGTGAAAATGAGTGTATACTTGTAGCATACGTAGACGTTACTGTAGCACTTACCTCGTCTCCAAGCTGTATCAGTTATCTCACAAGCTGTTGATTTATAGTTTCGAGGTTTGGCTATTTTGAGCATGAAATTTCTTCTCGAAATCAAGGTCTACAAGGCAAATCTCTACTCGAAATCTTGCAGACCTTGATTTCGAGTAGTAATTTCACATAGAGCTCTGGCACTCAATCAAACTCATTACATACAGATAGTTTTAAAATTTTAAAACATGGACAACTGTTTCCCAGTACTTACACCTGTTATAATCCGAATATCTGATCAAGTTTTTACACAAGATTCAATGAAACAGTTTCCCGTATAGAGCACTGATTGGAAGCCTATCCTACAATGCTTACAGCTCTAGGTTGGATATTTCCTTTGCCGTGAATTCCCTAGCACGGTATTGTATAGTGCCTATACACCATGACTGGTAATCGGGTACCGAATCTTAACATACCCTAAAGAGACCAGGCAGCATAGTTTGGTCATCAGCCACGATAACTACGGATTACTGTGAAAGACAATACTGTGGAAACCACAAACTCCAGGACTACGTTTAAGAAATGGGTCGCAACTTATGGAGGACTACCTTTTCTCAGGCGTTTAAATCTTCAGAAATTCGTTTTACTTTCATTAATAGATGCTAAATATAAGACTGTCTCTCAAGCTGTTCAAGATACACTCTGGGCCCAGGAACTCCTGCAAGAAATGGATTTCTTAAACCTGAAGATGCGAAAGCTGTTTAAGGTTTATGCTGATTCGGAAAGTTCTCGGGCACATCAGCGAGCTACATAGAGAAATCCAGGACCAAACACACTAAATTACTGATGTCCTTTATCATCACTAACAGCCACTCAGACCAACATTGTCGACCAGCTAACTAACCGCAAACCAGAATAAGACAGCCATTCCTACCTGTCAAATTAAATTTTTCTCTTGCTAGTGTTTGAGTGAAGGAGAGATTTATTGGGATGTCCAGATTTTAAAGATATTGTGTGACATTGTTGTGTGACTAAAAAATGAACAAACACAGGAAGAAAGTCCATTTCCAAAACACATGTGTAGCACAATTTTTACGTTAAAAACATGTAGGTGGCAGGAAGAAGCTGGTCTGGTGTGCATTTGTTGTTGCATTTTTCTGTATTTTTTAAGCTAAGTTTTCATTTCCAAGTTTATTTCTGGCTGCCAATCTATTTGACCCCCCTCCCCCCAATGATTTCTTCTCACTAATTTACACACATCAGTAAAAAAAATTAGGCTTTAATTGTCAGCTGCTCTTGACATTGCAACCATTACCTTTACCATAGGCGAATGAAGAAAACTTCCTCTACATAGAGAGATAAAGAAAGCACAAAAGAAAGCACAACTACAAACGAACACGTGACCAGCTTCGAATTTAAAAAAAAATTCAAAGCAAGCGGTAAATTAACTATCACCGAACTACTATGGCGGCATGAAGGAGCTGGTGTGGCGTACATTTGTCGTTGCATTTTTCTGTATTTTTTTAAACAAAGTTTTCATTTGGTCAAATTTTGTAACAATATTGCACAGTTTCTTAGTGTTTTTCTTGGTTCCCAGTGCTGGTAACGGTAGCAATGGGAAGGGTGGCCCAATATTAAATTATATCCATACTGGTGAGGCTGTAAGACGTGATTAGATGAATTAGCACTGGGGCTTTAACGTTTGGTCTCAAAGATCGAAAGTTCAATTCCCACTCAAGCAGTCTAACGTGACGTAAGTCCAAAGGGCAACAGAAATAGGTATACATCTGTATTTACTTATTTGTCACTAATCGAGCCCATTTGGCTTTCCATCTTGTTTATGTACAACGAACGACAAGTCACATAACAGCGATTAATAGTGCAGTGTTAAATGTGTTGCAGTTAATAGATTAGTGACACAACGTAGTATTATTGTATATAACTCTATGCTGGAGCCTTAATGGGTTAGCTGCAAGGGGCACTGCGGAGAGAAACATAAGGGCGTAACACTGAAGACGATGCGGTGAAGAGTGATTTCTTAAACCTAAAACGCGCGATTTTTGTTGTTGGAGAAAACAACGTTATTTTAAGCCTAAGAAAGCCGACCTTCCGTTGTTTTTCCCTCCATTTTTATGTAGTGCACCTTGTAGTTATGCCCTCCAAAACCCATACTGGTGCCAATATGACGGCAAATGTCACTGCTCTATAGTTTGTAGGTCGAAGAGTAGTTTGAAATGAGCACAATGTACATGGGTCAGCAAAAAATCATGGTGCAACTCGGGGAGTCGTATAGACAGAAATCACTTTACATTACTGCTCTTGAGTGACCAATGTAATTACAAAATAAATGCAATTTCATTCAGGAATTTGAAGGCTTCAGGGAATATGGGTGAAAAGCTGGGGTTTCAGAAACCGAACTCACATTCCTTAGTTACATCTTTCAGAAATCGAACTGGCCGTAGTAAATCCACTGTTTCGATAAATAGCAGCTTCTAAGGTGCTGACTGTGAACTTAGTCCATAGATTGTGAACCAACTTTAAATTACGTAAGAACAGACCATTAATATAATAAAGATAATTATAACTCTCGCCTCTCTTTCCCTATGGTAAGCACCTTCCACGTATTTTTTTTTCTGGATTGTCCATCAGCTGGACACTAATTTTCTCCTACATCTTGGCTACTTTTCTTCGTATATGAATTATCGGAATTCATTTCTTCAAACCCAGATGTGGAAATGGAAATGAAAATGGTTAGTTATTGTGTCCCCTTCTTTTAGATGAAAACTGCTATCGTAATTGAGGGCACCAGAATTTTGAATGTTCGTTTCATCATGTTGTATATCTTGTTGGCTGTCTGGTAATTGGCCACTGTAATAATCTTCAATGTAATCGCGGTCACTTTTGCTACTTTGTACTTCCCCACCTACTTCATCAAAGTCTTCTAAGTAGTCAACTTCACTAATGGCTGATGCAGTCAAGTCTCTTTGCTTAACGGTGGAGATTCCTTCGCTTTTGAGTCGGCCAATCCCGGAGCCTATGATGTGGTACTCTTGGCCAGTGTTGGGTTCAAGGCTCCTGTATTCATTGATAAGATTATTTTGTTTACTGTTGTCATTTTTGCTGGTAATGGTAGTTTTTAAATCGTAGTCACGTTGATTGTTTGAATCTTCTAAGGAACTGTGATGCTGGCTCAGCTTTGTGTCTCCAGGATCACTGTCATTTTTGATAAAGCTGTTTTTTTCTGAAGGGTTTTTCTCTTCACTACGAAGAGCACGACGTAATTTTCTATTACTGTGTTGTAATTTCCTTCGATGTTTTGAATTGTGTTTGAAAACGGGATTGGTGTTGGAATTGTATACGTCTTTCTGTTGTTTATGATTGTTTCTTTTTCCATACGAGTACAACTTCGAAAAGAAGTCACTTCGAACGTTGTCGTCTGCTTTTTTCAAGTTGTGTGAATTTCTGAAAAGTTTACCAGTCTGTGGTTGGGCTCTTTTGGAAGGCCGCCATGTGTCACTTGTGTCATCCATCTCAGTAATGCTATTCAATTGGCCAATCTCTGTTATAACAGCGTTAAGATGTTTTAAACGGCATTTAAGCAGCATTGCTATGCGAGCATCCTTAATGAAATCGGAAATATCCCTAATAGTCGTATCAAAATGGTATACACTTTTACCATCAGCTGATTTGTAGCTTCGTCCATGGACTGCAGTGCCTGTAAATAAATAATGGTGTTCTATCAGTGTGATAACAATTAACATGTGTAAAAGCTTAAATATGTTACATGAAAGTAAATACCTATTTTCGTTGCCTATTGGGCTTAAATATCAGACTGTCTGAGCGAGGAATTGAACCACGACCTTTGAAACGAAATACTGAGGTACTGCCACGGAACCATACTGACATGAGCCTAAAGGAAACGTCCATATGCAGCATTTAACACGCACACATATACATACAAACTACATTTTTCCATTCGCAACTGGAGGGACGCTTGTTTACCTTTCTAAGCCCATTTGGCTTTCCCTTCTGTTTAATATATTCAATGATTCACCAAATTGGCAAATGCCACGCTCTTGGTGGCTTCAAACTTGATATCTTTGATACGTTTAAATTGAGAATCAATTAAATCATTTTTCCCCCTTCGTTATTGCTTGTTCTGTAATAATGCTTGAAAAACTAGGTAATTGTGGAAACCCAACGAGGGAAACTAAATGAGATTGACTTACCGAAAACTATGAGAAGAATGTACGGAAAGTACATGTGAGCCAAAGGATGGGCAGCCAGACACAAATGACTACGTTTTATACTTCAAAACATGTAGTTATTCATCGTTGGAACTTGACGACATTTGAAAACTTAGTTTATTTTCCTTGCTTCCGTGCAGTCAAAATATCGCTTCTTTCATTCCCAGAATACATTTTACATTTAATATTCTGGCGAAACCTCCCACATCCTATTTTAGACGTTTCCAAAGAGCTTTCCATTCGAAACAGAAATATCTTGAATAGCACTAATACACATCCTGAAGAAGCGTTGGTTTTGAAGCCTTCTGCCAGCCTTAAGTGACGATAAATATTGCATATAGTTACACAGCTTCACTTTACAGGAAAGGTTCATGTTACTCTAACAGTTTGAACTCAAAAGATTAAATTGCAAGTTAGGTATTAAAAGTTGTAAAGCCGATACGTTCCGCAATGGTTTGTAAACGTTAATAATAAATATATCTGTTTTTTCGTCACTGCGTAGTGTCGTTATAAATTCCTATGCAGTATGAGGTTTAACCTCAACCTCCCATGTTCAAGCCGAAACTTTAACGTTTAATATCTTCGCTATCTGTGAATATTGTTTGATTAAATTTGGTGAGCAAAACTTGTTCGAATTTGTTAACCCGCATACTAAAATTCATTAAAATCCGTAGCAGCATATTGGAGATCTGAACCTGAGCTGAAAACAAGAAATTCGTTTTTGCCTTTTTATTGGCAATACGCGTTTCTACTACGCTCTCTACAGATCAAGCTATTTGTCCTATAAAACTCTCCATAGCTCATTTTACAGCCGCTGCTCTGTAGATGTCCCTCTTTCATAAGGCGTTTTCTGATTGGTTAAGTCGTTTCGGGTTTAAGGAGCTCTAAACGACCAAATTGATTGTTTTACATTGTTTTAAACATTGTTATTATGCAACAATGTCGTTCAGCAAACACCAGCTGTAAGACGTAGACTGAAGATTAAAGGGTTTGTTTCCATATTGGTAATATGGGGGGGGGGGGAGATGAGGCTTAATGGAGAGTCGACAGCTTGGTCATTAGCGCCAACCAACGGTAATATGGAACTCGTGTGATGCTTAAGGTAAGGTTTAACTGATCCAAAGTAAAGACAGCAAAGGTACACAAATAAACTTTCCTGTAAAGTTTTTCATACTGCAGTGTTGCTGTACTGTTTAGTCCACGTGAAACCTTATTGCTGTATCCAACTATTATGCTAGTGTAATGTTTCAGCTAAACGCATATAGTTTTAAACCAAACTAAGCTACATTTCCAATTTCGCAGCTATTAACGATAGAATGGCTTATTTATTTCGCAGATGCAGGCTTTTAGAGCTGATAGGAATTGTTTCAAAATAGCAACAATTATTACCCCCCATGTGCCGTCTTCTGTTGTTAAAGATAACACGCATGAATTGTTTCAAAATTGGCGGAAACAATCGCGGAGATTAAGATACAGCAGGTGCTTGCATACTGAATACTGACTTAGTCAGTGATAAGATTTTTTTAAAGAATTCAGTAAAACACAGGTATGCGTCTTTTTTACGGCTGAGCCAAAATTTCGACGAAATGTCCTGTTAACCTTTAGTTGCATGAATTAATATCTGATACTTTTTTAAAGAATTACATGGGTCAGTCATGGGATTCGAACCAGTATTCGCTTTGTTTGGAGAAGCTGGCCGCTCGGCTATTGCTGCTCACTTTGCTCGGGTACCCAGCGCCGCCTGACAAAGTTATTTCACGATCAGTCAACTCTTGCCGTCTGGCATCACCAAGAACAAACATGGGAGGGTTGTGGCAATGTAGGGGGGAGGAGAGAAGAGTAGGGAATGGGGAGATGTTGGAGAGGAGGGGAAGGGAGGATGAGAAATGGGGAGATCACACTATTTGCCCACTGAATGTGCGCATCAAGCAGAAGGGGGAATACGGGCAGGTGCCGAGAGGGGCGGGTGTTTTTTGGGGGGTTAAGCAATTTATAACCTAACACCAGGGAGGCTGGGGAGAACGGCCAGGAAGCATTAAAGACCATACACTACTGTAGGGTGGATGGGGAGGGGGGGGGGGGGGGGCTGGGGGGGAGGGGGGGTGTGCAGGTTGAGGGAAAGAAATTGAAAAAACGAGGGTGTGCCGGATGGTGTGCAATGGGGTGTGGGCTGGCAGGGTGTTCGGGGAGGGGGAGACCAAACACAAGGGAAGTTCCGGGGGAAAGGCGAGGTGGTATACAAATCCCTAACTGCCGGAGGCCATGCAGTGGGTTACGGGGGAGGGGGGGGCAGTCTGGAGGTTGGCACTAATGACCAAGCTGTCGACGCGCCATTAAGCCTCATCTCCCCCCCCAGTCTGGGGGGGGTCAGTGACAGGGCTGGGAAGTGTGGGGTTAGAGAAATTGAAAACACAAGTTACTGTACTAACACGATGAATCACCGGGAGAGGATAAGTCCAGAAAATTCAATTACCGTGCAGCATGCACGGGTCCAGTTAGTATCTATGATAATTATCAAATTTTGAAACCCTGTAGTTTCCCCAGAACTGTCAAAGAACAACGAAATTCGTTATTTGGGGTCGCATCATAATTATTTGACTGCATTAAACATTTTCACTACAGAAATCGAACCATTTGGTGGCCACAGCATGGCCATTTCTTCTTGTTGTTGTTCTTATTGTTGTTGTTGGTGGTGGTGGTGTTGGGACTTTTTGTCTCACCCTGAGATCGAACCAAAAACCTATTTTTAAGGGTGTGCCGGAGGTATGGAAAAGACCCAGAGCCTTTTGAATTCTATTTCAATTAAACTTCAACATTCTAGTTGTTGTTCTTCAACTTCTTTTGGGCGGAAATTGTGCTCTGAACCAGAGAACGAATCATTGAACAGAATTTCAATCTTTATAGCTTAAAAAGTAGGTATTAACAAGGAACAGGGCATTTTTGAACGCTGCTTTAATGTGATTACAGAACTGTTGTAGTTGTTTTTATTCTTGTTGGGGAAACGTACAACTTTGTAAATCTGCAGTTTCGCCCAAAATTGACATAACCAACGAATTTCGGTATTTTTGGTCGTGCCATAATTATTTCATTGCATTAACAATTTTAATGACAACAATTATAGAACCGTTAGGCCTCCACAACATGGCCATTTCTTGTTGTTGTTGTTGTTGTTGTTGTTGAGACTTTATCCCTCACTAGTACAGTTGTTATGCAACAAAATCATGCATGTCGAGCTAAAAGCATGATAATTGGTAAAGAAGTCGTTCTTATTAATACAAATCGAAATAGCTATGCACACCCCTAGAGGTCCCCTCAAGGTACCTCGGCACCCCCTTGGTGCCCACACATATCCCACCTCCGTGATCGATGGCCAACAAATTAGAGGTAAAGCTTGAATTCTGGCACACAAGACATTCTAAGCAGTACACATCGATCCAGTGCACATTTCCTCCAAGAACCCCCCAGCAAGCTCTTTGCTCCTTTTCGGATGCTTGACCAACAAATTATTGCAGATCGAGATAGAAGCATGAAATATCGTACCCATGTCATTCTTAGTAGCATGAATCGAACCCGCTAGGGAACCCTGTCGAGATACACCCAAAGCCGTCAGTGCCCATGTGCACCCTCCTCGAGGCTTGACGAACAAATTATTGCTGATCGAGCTAAAAGCATGAGATTTGATATGTAAGACATTCTTAGCAGTACAAACTAAACTAGCTGTGGAACCCCCTCGAGATACTCCTCCGAGGCCCCACAGTGTTCCCCTGTGCCCCTTCCTGAAACTTGCTAACAAATTCTTGCAGATCCAGCTAAATGCATGAACTGTGATACACAGGTTATTCTTAGCAGTACAAATTGAACTAGATATTGAATCCCCATGAAATACTCCGATGCCCCCCCCCCCCCCCAACAAATTCTAGCTGATCATATTACAAATGTGTTTGGTATACAAGTCATTCTTGTTAGTAGAAATATTAACAAGCTATAGATCCCCATGAAACATCACCAACACCTCCAGTGCCTCCCCCGTGCCCTCTCCATGAAGCATCAGGGAACAACAAATTTTTGCTGAGCGTACTCTAAGCACGCAGTGAAGTAAACAAGTCATTCTTTATACTATAAATCTAATTAGCTGTGGAACCCCATGACATACCCCAAGTGCCGCCCGCCGTGTCCTCTCCATGAGGCTGATGACTAACAAATTCTAGTTCGGGTTGCAGTGCTAAGAATGAGTTGAATACCACAACTCATGTTTTAGCACGACCAGCAATAATTTGTTGGTCTTCATGGTCACAGAGGAAAGTGTGTAGGGTTAAGGGGAAGCCTTACAGGGAACCTTGAGGGATACGCAGCTAGTTCGATTTGTAAGCTAAGAATGACTTGTGCCCTAAATGTTATGGATTTAGCTCGATATGCTTGATTATCCCAATTTATGGCCCTTAATAGTTGTACTACACCTGGGGATCGAACTAATGAATTGACCTTCAAGTTTCTTAGCTCAAAATATGTGTACGAACAAAGCCTAGTACCTTTTGAACGTATTTCAATGTGAGTACAGTATTTTTCTGTTGTTGTTGTTCTTCTTCTTGGGGAAATTTTTATCTTACGTACAGTAAAACCAAAAAACCTATTTTCAATTTTTATAGCTAAAAGTGTAGGTGTTAACAACGATAAAGGCATTTTGAGCGCTAAGTTAATGTGACTACAGTACTGTTGCAGTTGTTGTTTTTCTTGTTCGGGAAACGTAAAACTTTGAAACTCTGTAGTTTTTTCAAAAAATTGACATATCAAGGAAATTCAGTAGTTGAGGTCATGTCATAACTATTTCACTGCATAAAATTTTAATGACAATAATTGAATTGTTTGGCCTCCATGGCATGGCCACGTGATATTGTTGCTATTGTTATTGTTGGGATTTTTACCCCACTAGCAATACCTATTAAGCAACAATATCCTGAACATGGAGTTTAAAGCATGAAATTTGGCTCACAAGCCTTTCTTAGTAGTACAAATCGAACTAACTATGGAACTCCCTTGACAAACCCACTCAAGGCCTCCACAGCAATCCCCTGGTGCCCCCACACATCAAGCTCATATGAAGCTGATGACCAACAAATTACTGCAGGTAGAGCTAAAAGAATGAAATTGGGTACACAAGTCATTCTTTGAAGTACAAATCGAACCCGCTCGGGAACTCCCATGAAATACCACCAAGGCTCCCCTGTCTCCTGATGTGCTCCCTCCCTGATGCTTGACTGACAAATTCTTGCCGGAAGAGCATGGAATCAGCCATGGAAACCTATGGAATCCCATGGAACCCCATGGAATCATCCATGGAACCCCATGGAATCAGCAATGGAACCCCAACGAAATATCTTCCAAGGGCCCCCTGACCCCCCCCATCCACCCGAGCCTCCTCCCTGAAGCTGTCCATATATATATATAGTAGGTGTCGGCCAGAAAGCTATACAGAAAACGTGACAAACAAATTACTGCAAATCGAGCTAAAAACATGGAATTTGGTATGCAAGTCATTCTGAGTAGTACAATTCGAATTAGCTGTGGAACCCCCTAGAGTTATCCCTGAATCCCCCCACGGCCCATTATGCCTCTTTCTTGAGGATTGACTAAGAAATTCTTGCAGATCCAGCTAAAAGATGAAATTTCATCCATAAGTCACTCTTAGCAGTACAAATCGAACTAGTTATTGAACCTCCATTGGTTCCATAGTTAGTTCGGTTTTTACTACTAAGAATGCCTTGTGTATGAACTTTCATTATTTTAACTTGATCTGCAAGAAATTTTTTCAATCCACAAGGAAAGGGCACAGGGAGCACTGTGGCCTTGGGGTTATTTCATGGGGGTTACATGGCTGGGTCTATTTGTACTGCTAAGAATGACTTGTGCATCACAATTCATGTTTTAGCCCAATAGGCAAGAATTTGTTTGTCTTCAACATCACAGAGGTGAGTGTGTGGTGGTAAGGGGGGAGGGGGGTGGTAGGCTTAAGGATACTCCTGAGTAGCTACATAGCTAGTTCTCTTTGTATGCCTAGAATGACTTGTGCAACAAATTTCATGCATTAAACTCGATCTGTAAGAATTTGTTGGTCAAGCTTTATGCAGAGGGCACAGGAATAGAGAGGCTTGGGGGGGGGGGTATTTCATGGTGGTTCCACGGCTAGTCCAATGATTTGTGGGGAACAAGGGGCTATCTCGAGGTTACGGGGTATCTCCAGCGGTTCCATAGTTAGTTTCATAAGTATGGTAAGAATGACTTGTGTATCAAATTTCACGGCTTTTAGCTCGATGTGAATGATTAGCCCAAATTATGTCCCTTAACAGCTGTACTTCACCTGGGAATCAAATTAGTGAACCGATGTTCAAGTTTTATAGTTTAAAAGGTAGGTATGAATGCGGCCAGGGCCTTCTGAACGATAGTATAATGCGACTACAGTATTTTTACTGTTGTTCTTCTTGTTGTTGGTGAAATTTTGCTCTTACATAGAGATCGAACCAAAGAACCGATTTTCAATTTTTCTAGCTTCGAAATGTAGGTATTAACATTGACCAGAGCCCTTTGAACGCTATAACAACGTGAATACAATACTCTTGTTGTTGGTGTTGTTGGTGTTGTTGTTATTCTTGTTGGGAAACTGCAAACTTTGAAACCCTGTAGTTTCCTCCAGAATTGACATAGATCAATGAAATTCGGTGTCTTGGGTCGTGTCATAACTATTCCATTGCATTAAAAATTTTAAAGACATCTGCTGAACCTACAGTCTCCACAGTTCCACCATTTGTTGTTGTCGTCGGAACTCTTTGCCCTCACCTGGAGGGCAAAGGAACCAATTTTGAACTTTACAGCTTAAAACGTAGGTATGAGCAAGGCCCAAAGCCTTTTGAACGTTATTTTAATGTGTCTACAATATTCTTGTTGTTGTCGATCTTCTTATTGGGGAAATTTTGCTCCCACCTACAGATGGAACCAAATAATCGATTTTTTGTAATTGCGCGAAATGTAAGCATTAACAAGGACCACGGCCTTTTAAACGCTATTTTAAAACTACTCTCTTGTTGTTTATATTCATTTGACAATTTTGCTCTTACCTACATAATAATCAACCAATGAACCGATTTTCATTTTTTATTTGTTAAAATATAGGTATTAACAACGACCAGGGCTTTTACAATGATTTTTTAATGACTACAATATTGTTGTTGTTGTTGTTCTTATTGGAACCGATTTTCCAATTTTTATAGCTTATAATTAAGTATCAAAAAGGCTTAGACTATTATAACGGTTATTTTAATGGGATTACAATATTCTTGTTGTTTTTATTCTAGTGGAAACAATTAAAAAAACAATAATAGTATTAAAAAATGCTTCAGCGTATAAAATACATATGTGAGCCTTAAGAAAAAAACTCAATGCTGTAAAGGAACAGATACAAAAAAAATACATGTAAGCCATCAGCTTCACGCTAATACGTGTAAAGAAGCTCCAGCTTGATTTTTTTGATAATGGAGATCTTTTACACGATTTAGTGTGGTGCTGAAGGCTTATTCGTGTAAAATGTTCCTTAAATGTTTTCTTATTGTATCTGTTCCTATAGAGCATTGAGTATTTTAAGGTATTATATGTTAATAACGACATCCGTATTTTATATGCTTAAGCGTGTTTTAATGCTAATATGATAATCTCTGTATATTTACCGTGCATGTCAGTGGTTGAAATCACTCTGTTGTAGCCCATTTGTGGATTGGTCACACCCGACTTATTCACTGTTTCCTTTTATGGGGGGTTGCCCCTCCTGATTGTTATTGGTGTCGACAGCCACTTACAGTCCAGCACTTCCTTGTTAATTGTTGCCATCTTGATGGTGTGCGTCATCGTTTCCGTCATCCGCATGACATTGCGCGTCAATTGGGCGATAAGTCTGTCCTCCTGTCCGGTGTTTTTCAATTTTTGCAGGAGGTACAGATGTATGACAAGATTTAGATTAGGGGTTTGAATAATATCTCTGTAATGTGTGGTGCAGTGGCAACCCGGACCACTGCACTGTGACTAAGGTTGATGCTAATGACCAAGCTGTCGACGCGCCATTAAGCCTCATCCCCCCCTCACTCTATTGTTAAGTGGTGACTCACACTACGTATGACAGCTTTGGGCGATTTTTTTTTTATTTCAGGAGGTAGAGATTTAGGATAAGATGTACAGTTGGTGTTTGTTTAACATCTCTTGTAATGTATGGCGCTCATGACCAATTTTTCGACACGCCATTAAACCTCAATGTCCCCTAAAGCAGTTTCAGGAGAGCCCCTAACAATTCGTCATTCTCACAATTGGAGCGCTCATAAAGCATCGGCAGATGTGCCATCCCTCTGGTAATAATACATTTTCAACGTACCCGCAATGTGATATCGATGGCACAGCCCCTTATAGCAACGAATTTTGGTTTGGCCGCTCAAACTTCTTTCAGTCCGGATTGTCCGCATCTGGAATACCCTGAGTGCCGAAACTGTGGACCAGTCGATATGCAGTGCAGGGTTTTTGTAGAAAACTTAGTACGGAGTACCTTCCGCCCTTCTTGAACAACCGCTAACAACGTTTTTGTAGCTTGGATGAAGAAAAAGCTTGTCTATCCCCGTTCAATATCTATATTGTCTTTCCTAAGGCACGGTGTTAGTGGCTCACCGCCCTTCCGTTGTCCGACTGCCTAACGGTGGTAAAGCCAAATTAATATTATTATATTATTATTTTCAACGAGCGTAACCTCATGAAGCAATTTTCACGGTACCCGTTTTGAGAGCCTCCTATAGTTCACAATTCGTGATTTTCATTTTCTCCGAAAGTATTTTCAATATGAAAGTGCTCATAAGACAATTTTCAGGGTACCCGATTTGGAGATCCCCCAATGGGTCGCTCCATGATGTAGTTTCTGATCACGTGACCCCCCTCCCATCCTTGTCGCTGATTGGCTTTTGAAGGACCAGTGGCAAAGCTTTGATAGGGTTGTTTGTCTGTGTGTCTGTCTGTGCCAAATCGCAAATGCGCTCTACTAACCCTGACCATTCGGCTGTGCACTGCTCGCTTATCTCGGGTTTCCATGAGATTGCTTTTCGTACTTGGATTGATTATTTATTTTCATTTTTTCTAGTGCGTGATTCTCCACACACGTTTTACGTGGCAGTTGTCTCAAATCACATCGGATCCATTTCAGCTTTGAAACATGCTTAATGTCTTCATAGACAGGATATAATCCAGAGAAATCATTACTGGTTTGCTGGGACAGCTGCCTAAACCACGCGCAATGGCTGTTTGCAGTGACGTCACCATGAGTTAGCCAATGATGAACGAGAACACCGGCTGTTTGGCCGTCTGAGTGGACTAGCCCAGTCACGTGACATTCACGTCACAGCAAACAGCCACGGTGCATGGTATAGTGTAGTTTGACATCCATTTTTTTGTGTGGCCCCAATCCACACGCGGGCATCTGTTCTTGCGGTATGTGTGTGGGTTTGTCATTTTTATAACTGTCTTTCTAAATACTAAAAATAAACTGAACTCAAAGCAACGTGACTTACAATTAACAAAATATATATAAAAAACTTTCGCTTCATTATTATCATAAAACTTTTTTAATGGAAATTTCTTTTTACTTATCTTTGAAGGGATAGTGCAATTTGTGATAAAGTAATTTTTAAAGGACGTAATGGAAAGTGGAAAACGTGTCAAGTTACTGGAAATGTGTGATTCTCTTGACGAGTTGTTAATTCGCTATTGTTCTTTTTTTCCTAACAAACCTAATATGCAACAAATATTCAGCTAGAATTTGCATTTTGCTAAATACGGACAATACAGACAATCCAAGGGTAATCCCCAAATTGCCTCCAATATCGCAGATAAATGCACTTTTAAACCAAAACAGTGAGTTCCTGGACCTATGGAATCCTGTAAATTGACGATGTCGCTTTCTCTGTTCACTGCAGATGTTGAGGAAGGAGGTCTTTGCTAAACGTGCCTCTGTGATTGGTGACACCTGATTTTTCGGCATATCTGTTTAATTCTACATTAGTCAGAGTCTTGTCTATGGGTACGCCGGCTTAGGATAGTACCATCATTCACGGTTTTGGTTTTTGGTGTGATTAGGTCGCTTTTTTTTTTAATCTGGCTCCTTTCTTTCTGTACATGGCGAATGTCTCATGGTGGCTTTATGCCGTTTCAGTTCTTGCAGCTGCTTGGCATTATTCTTGGCGGAGTTCACAGCCCTGGAAATTCCAGTGGCTCCACCTACCAAACCACCAACAGCGCTCAATCTCGCCAGGGTGGGAAGAAGAAAAGGAAGCACACCGCCTGAATAGGCACGAGAAAATTTCAAGCCCAGTCCCTTACCCGTCTTGCGAGCCTTTAATATTTTACCGCGTTGAGTTTTAGTCAGTGGAAGCGTAACGTTCCCTCTCTTTTGCTGAGAATTGGAAAGGTGGAAAGAAGGAACCATGCAAGATTTGATGTGTTTTAACATTTTTTGGTTTTGATGGGGAGTCAAAGAGACTGCTACGTTTTTATACATGATTTTTCCTCTTTATAGAAAAAAATAAAGTATCATACCAAAACCTCGACTTTACTTCTGTCCAATTTCAAATATATTATTCTGTCACTAATGATGAATGGAAAAGCTTTTGTGGTTGGAGGGACGGCGGCTCTGAAGCGCATTTTTACTTGCAAATCTATAACTGATGATGACAATCTTTCAGACTGTTTTGAGGGCAACCAAAGGAAACTTTTTTGAGAATATATTAACTTCATAATCGGGTCCGGACGATCCCGACCCCAACCCGTAGTGCTGATTCCTAAGATCCATGATCATTTGATACAAGTTAGAGATGTTACCTTGTGCGAAATTTGAATTTAAATCGAGAAAAGGGTAACGTTCGGAATTGAGTGTTACGTGGACGTCTGTAAAGTTACAGTGATCGAAGACTGACAGATTTTTTTCGCATCATTGTTGCTATCAGTTTTAAAACCTATTAATATCCTCGGCCGTTCAATAGCAGACGTAGTAATCAATCTCCAAGCACAACTGGTAGATGTGGGAAGGTTCAGCTGGTCGGAATACCAGTGTCTGAATGCGAGGGGGACACTGATGCCCGAATCCACCAAAGCGTACAGTTTGTTTTTCTGACTGTCGGACGAAATAATGTGGGGTAGGTGCCAACTTATTTGTTCTAAGAATATCTTTCTGGCGTCAACTCCCGATTCTCTGAATATAGCATTATCATCCAACAATCCAATAAGATCCAGTGTTTGTTGACAAGCATATACATTTTTTTTGTAGTCTTTGCAAAAGCTCAGTAAGTGGGACAACGGCACAGCGAAAGAAAAAGCAGCCTTTGTGCTACAGCCGTTACTTTGCAATTTTACCTAAATTGTTTTTATTCTTCTTTATTGCTATTTTGTTGTGCACGGGTAGCTGCGAGCATTGGGGCGTCAGATTTGGTAGGTGACTTGGTCCCAACTGCACATCTCTGCCTTTTAACAGACTCGGATTCGATCTTGATGAAGGGAAGAGTATGTGTACGGGTTTTTCTCCGATTGTTTTGTGCCCATTGCACAAGGGTTTCCTCTGGGGTACTCCGGTTTCCTCTCTCATGCGGCAAAAAACAGCTGACATGTTGGTGGCACCTTCCACATTAAAATCTCCTGCTTGGGTCTTCTAAAAGCTCTAAACTTCTTGGCCAATACCTTCTATTCTATTCTGTGTATACACATTTTTTAAACAATTTCTCATACGCAATCCTGATTTCTGATTGTTGGGAATATCTTTTCTCAGTGTCAAGTTTGGTTTGCATTTTTGTGCAGTCCCAAAATCCACATGTGGGATCTGTTCTTGTGATATGTGGGTTTGTCACTTTTATGATTGGCCTAGTATATTCTTTTCCCCTTTACACCCCCCCTTTCCACATTTCAATCCAGACCCTCGGACCTTTTTTGCTCGTTCTCCTTCCACCTTCACCCCTACTCTTTGTCTTTCTGTACGCTCTACCCCCCTTTCTATGTGTGTGTTCTCCCATCCTTGTCTTAGCTCATATCCATGCAACTTCCATTCCATTTCTTGCACGATTCGTTTCATTTGTTGCCCCGCACAGGCCCTCATTCTTTCCACTCTGTTATTGTGGCCTTACCCAAACGTCACATCCGTCGTCCATTCTCCATGCTCGCCGCATCCCACACGTACGTCCCAAGATTTAGATTAGGGGTTTGCATAACATCTCTGTAATGTGTGGTGCAGTGGCAACCCGGACCACTGCACTGTGACTGAGGTTGGCGCTAATGACCAAGTTGTCGACGCGCCATTAAGCCTCAATCCCCCCCCCCACGTACGTCCCTGTAAGTACTTTGTGATTTCACCAATATGTTGAGTTGAACATGTTAGTTTTTAGCCCATTTGACATGGTAGTTTTTTTCTTCTTCTTACATTCGTATGCATTCTACAAAATTAAACTTTTTTTTAGCCTTCTCTTACACGTCATTTTAATGTTTTAGAAGCTTGTTCACCATATATATATATATATATGTGTATATAATTACACTAGAAGAATATACTGTTTGTGCTTCTTTTAATAATAAACTCAACTCAATTCAACATGACATACAATCAACAACACACTAAAAAAATTTCCGTTTCATTATTATTATTAAACTTTTTAAACAAAAATTTCTTTTTACAACTCTTTTAAGAGATAGTGTAATTAGAGATAAAGTCATTTTTTGAAGGACGTAATGAAAATTGGAAAACGTGTCAAATTATTGAAAAGATGTGATTCTCTTGACGAATTATTAATAATCTATTGCTTTCTTTTCCGTTTCAACAAATATTCAGCTAGAATTTGCATCTTGCTAAATACGGACAACACAGATAATCCAAGGGTAAGCCCCAAATTGCCTCCAATATCGCTAATAAAGGCAGTTATGCTATATGCAGCCTCTTCTTTATAACGAACCACGATATTGGACTCGAAGTAAAGTGCAAACACTGTTGACATTAGGTCTTTCGGTTCCGCCAAAATTGGAGAGACTTTGTAGATGGTGGTATTACAACGTCGAATACAGCCACAATCATTAACTGGATCTGTTGACATGACCACTTGTCCATAAACTTTGTGAGCTGATTTAGCATCGCTGATAGTTTTGCATGTCGGCAAATCCATGATTGGCATGTATGGTAAGCTAAAAAAGAACAAATAACTAATTACAAAGTGAGAAAAAGGATTTGAACAATAATAACAATATTCAGTATGATATGCGATATTTTTAAAATTTTATTTCTTTTTACAAGGACACATTGAACAAGAATTGCAATAGCATGACTATGTTTTTTTGATAATTTCCAAAATGGCAGCCAGGTGTACAGAGCTCCCCGTGACAGTTACTTTGTAATACTTAATTTTGTGACAACTCCAAGCTATGAATTTTAATCAGTTTTAAGATCACCACCACTGCTTATCTATGGGGATTTACATTAAGTTTCGCATACGCTAATATAGGGGAGCTTTACATTAAGTATCACATAGGATAATCTATGGGGGCTTAACATTAAGTATAGTATAGACGCCAGCTCCAGTGTTAGATGTGCCAATCCTAACCTAACTCAAGTTTCCGAATATGCAAGAACGAACCCCAAACATAAATAGCGACTCCTGCTTTGGGTCATACTTTTATACAACACGATAACAGTAGAGTGCCTGGGTAATTATGCATGGGAAACAGCCCTAGCACAGCAAAAATCAACTGTATTAATAGTATGGGAGTCCTATCCCTAGTCTAGATGTCACTTTCGTCGCTGTGCTGAAGGGAATTCCTCAAGGCATTCTTTTTTCAAATGAAGTTAACATGTGTCGTTAACGGAATCCTTTTATTTTGTGCTGTTGCCTTTATACCTGCAATGGTTCAAGACGCCGATAATAAAAGAATAAATCTAGCAGATGTGGCTGAAGAGCAACAGATAATAAATTCATCAGGTGCAGTTGAAAAGTTTCAGATAATATTTCCAGCAGATGTAGCCTCAGAGAATATAAATCAAGCAATGTGGCTAAACAGCTATAGCATATAAATCAAGCTGTTGTGGCTGAAGAGTGTCAGTGAATAAATTCAGAAGAAGCGTGTTCATACCCGTAGACAATAACTCCAGCAGATGTGGCTGAAGAGCCACACAAAAAATTCAGCTTAGGCGGATGAAGAGCCACAGAGAATAAATCCAGCTGAGCTGAGGTGGCTGAAGCACCACGGAGAATAAGTCAAGCAGACGAGGCTGAAGAGCCACAGATAAAAACTCCAGCCTGTCCGGCTGAAGAACCTCAGAGAATAAATTAAGCAGAAGCGGTTAAAGAACCACCGAGAGTAAATCCAGCCATTTAGCAGAGCCACAGAGGATAAATCCAGCACAGATTACTGAAGAGCCACAGAGAATAAACCAAGCATGTGTGGCTAAAAGCCACAAAGAACTAAGCACACTGAAAGTCTTAGTATTGATGGTTTTATAAATGCATGTAATTTAGTTCAACTCCAAAAAGCAGTAAGGAAGAACATTAAAGGAATATATGTGTCAAAATAGACTAACCTGCATTTGATTCTTAACTGAAAATGCTGATGTAAACAGCGCGTCTGACAGGCGCTAAAAACATCGGAAGGAACACACGGCCGACTTCTGGTGTTTAAAAGTTGAACCTGAAAAGATCGAAATCCATCATTACAGGCTCATGTTCTATTTAAACTCATGTTTGTTTGAATCACATAGTTCTAATGCAAGTTCCAATATGTTATCTCATGATTGAAAGAGATAACTTCAGTAGCAAGGTTCCGGTTTATATTCATGCGTGTATGCCAGAAATAGCATGATAAAAAAAGAACGTTCATTTAAGATTTTGTCGAAGTTACTCTTAGTATAAAGATACCAGGTGGAATTTCTCTTGTTCTTTTTTTTTAACTAAAACACCAGTTACTGTTTTACAGAATGCTGTCATCAATAAAATTCAACTCATTTCATACATGCAGAGGGGCAAAATAGATTTTAAAAATGAGTGATTGTTTCGCATGCAGCATTTAAGTTTTTGACTGTTGATTTTTAACCATTTCGGTGCCATGTAAGGTTTACTATGTTCCTTAGACGTATTCGAATTACGCTATTCTAGCTGTGTTTTTATTATTTGTCATAGAAAGTCGGTGGCATTACCAATAGGAGCTCATGGGATTCACTGAGTCCCCTGAGAAAATAAAGTGGGGCAAAAATGATAAAATTTAGAGAAAGCCATAAATAGTAAAAATAATTAAAACAAAGAGCAGTTAAGTAATTTTATAAACATAGAAATTCAGTGTGATTGTAGTGACTCATCCTGCCGCAGCACCTACCAACGTCAATATTGGACGACCTGATGCTGTAACTGATGACCCAGAATCTTGATTACCTTGAGCTGACTTTGGATGGATATCTCAGTGTGCCCTGATTCTGAGTTATGCTTGCATTTGCATGCTGTATTGTTATACTACAATGTATCGTTAGATCAAACCGATTGTAAAGCTCGTGCATTGCCTAGCCAACCTATTGTTAGTGTTAGGCTTCCACAATAATGTTGATTGTTGCCATCTTGATGGTTTTCGTCGTCGTTTCCATCTTCCGCATGACATTGTACGTCAATTGGGCGATAAGTCTGTCCTCCTGTCCGGTGTTTTTCAATTTTTGCAGGAGGTACAGATGTATGACAAGATTTAGGTTAGGGGTTTGAATAATATCTCTGTAATGTGTGGTGCAGTGGCAACCCGGACCACTGCACTGTGACTGAGGTTGGCGCTAATGACCAAGCTGTCGACGCGCCATTAAGCCTCATTCCCCCCCCCCCACAATAATGTATCCCAGGCCCTCATTCCAATCTAGTCCTCCAGTCATGTAAGTTGCTTTTGGCTATTTAATTTGAAATTGTTAATATTGTTCGTCCCCAATTATCCCACTCCTCCCAATTTAAGTTTCATGTCCTTGTAATTCATACTATCACCATTCATCACATAATTTATAGTTCATTTTGGTAAAGTCGTGGCAGGCAGAGCAAATGCACTAGCATTGACCATCATAAATAACTGAATCCCAAACAACTGTCTATTTATTACCAAAATTCTTATTCATTAAACAGTCCCACACCTTAGTTATGTCACGTTAGGCTCACCCGCTCCCAAACCTCTACATGATATGAAGAAAAAGCAGGGTTTTTGCTCTGCTGTTACCTGTTCCATTTTGAGACCAAAACTTAAGATATATCCTAGTGGATGATACATGTACATTTTTAGGTCAATTGGTTCATCAGAGACGCTGTAAAATACCTGAAAAAAGATATGAGTTAACACGATATTCAGCCAACATTCCACTCTGTATTATTATTTCTTACTATTTTTCTAGCCGCTTCTGAAAACTGTGTATAAAGAAACCATCAATATGTGCTGAATAATAAGTTAAATTAGCCATTTTTCTAATAATGGTCCTTTTTTTTTTTTTACCTATTATGACTAATTCATGAAATTATCAAACTACATGATATCTACTGAAGCTCATTAATATTATCAGGTAAGACAACTCAACATTTCCTTTGTACGGTGATGATTTACCCAAGCAAAGTTTTAAAATGTGGAAGAATACAAGTCGTTCTGCACGCAAAGACTTTGTCAGACTTTTCACATTCAAACAGTTTCTCTCCAATATGGATTCGTGTGTTTCTTCTTAAAACTGTGTTTGTACTACTGTAGTTTTCCATACTCTTCACCTATGAAAGGTATGCACATACAGGGTGCACGTAAGTATCTTGTTAAATTTGATTTATTCTTGTGCATCTTGCTACATAACTAACATTTACATTGCAGCTCTCCACACTGAACACTAGGGTGGAATATTAAACTACATGTATATGATTACATTTTTCCACACTCGCCACACTCGAAACATTTCTGTAGCGTGAATAACAGCACGCTGTTAATTCTTTTTTGAACCTAAATGCTTTGCCACGTTCCCCACATTCGAACGGGTTCTCCTAATTGTTACCAGATAGCCACATGCTTCAATCTTGTTTTCGTTGCTTTTCACTGTATTTTTGAGTGTGCTTGTTCAAATATGATTTCGCACTAAAGCTTTGGTGACATTCTCCATATTAGGAAGTTTTATCCAACTGTGGACACTACTTTCTGGTTAAATTAGATCTACAGGTAAACGCTTTACCTACTCATCACGTTAATTTGTAAGTTTTTTTTCCATATTGCGTGTGATTACTACACTGATATTTATGAGAGCAACTGCATAGGTCAACCATGATGGGCTAGATTTGGTATATAACTGATAAGAGAAGCGACCGTATTGCTTCAAAATGGGCGAACTTGGCATAATGTTTTTTTTTTACCATTTGTAACAATTTTCTACATTCTTCACAGTAAAAGAGCACTCACTATGGTATGTTACCGCAAATGGCATTGCTTTTCATATGTAGTGCTCGGGGTCACAAGCCTTACACTTTGGTGTCCCTTGCTGGTTCTGCAAAAATCGACTTGGCCATCACATGCAAAACGCAAATATCTCCAAGAATAGTTGAGTTTAGAACTTCATCTTCAAACTTCCCTTGTCATGAAATATCAACCAAATCCGATCACTACTGTTAACGCTATAATTTCCCAAACACACTGACAAACGGACACACAAAATCAAAATGTATATCGAGTATTAAAGCCTTGTTTCCCTAGGTCAAATATGATCCACTGTTCGTGGGCTTCCTGACATTTATGACCACCAACAAGTTTCACAAGGCAGCTAAATACTGATTGCGGCACAGATAATGTTGCTAAACGCCACGTAATCAGTGAGTACCGTTTTTTTTTAAATCACCGACTGGATTTTCAGCAAATGTAACTAGTAAAAGAAATTTCATTTTGTTGAAGAATTAGTATTACCTTCCTCTGGTTATTTTTACAACTGTACTTCTTTTCGTTGGTATCTCCGGCAATAGCCTTAAAGTGACCTGATTTTCCAAGATGATTGTGAGATCCTACAACAATAAAAGCAAGTGAATACTACATTTTTATGATCAATCATTGCTTGTGATGAGAAGTGATGAGATGCTGTTACAGAGAAGTAACGACCTCCATAAAAAATACAGCTCATCATGAACGATTGCATAAATCCTCTTCACTTTATTAAAAGTGCTATGTGTATTATGCACAAATGTGTCGAGCAGTTTCCCTCACGTGTACCCCAGCTCCTAACTCAATGGGTAGAACTCCCACGTCCTTGATATAATGTGTTGTTTTTTCGTAACCAAATTCAGTCATGTATAGCCACCCTCCCAACCCAAAAGTCCACTTCAGTTATATGGTCACTAGCAACGAAATTTTGAAAAATATTTTTCAAACAAATTGCAGTATTTAAAATTATAACGTTTGAAGCGCTCAATAAATTTACTGATGACGAGTTTATAATGACGACATGACTTAAAAGGAATAATAATAATAACAGCTCTGTGGTAGGTTGCTTTATGGGCCTGATACATACTACGTTGTAATTTGTTGATTGATGTGTTCCTGTTACTATTCTGTTTTAATGAATCGCAATTAGCAATCAGGGAACTGCTGCAATAAAGTTGTGTTAATTTATGGATGTAAAATGGTTTTAACTAGATTAGCTGTATTATTTCGTATCATTATATGATGTTGTAAGAGAATCCAATCTGCTTGTCTAAAATGATTGCCATTGTTTTAGTTTAACCATTATACAGTTATAATTGTCGAAAGTGTGAGAGCCTATTCACGTTGCTATGAAAAAAAACAGACTTACTTAGCCAAAGTATCTTTTACACACACGCCACTGATTAAACTATTACCAAAAAATATCTGTAGTATGATTAGACTTTGTGGTTTTATAATGTGTTGACGCGTAATGTAGATAATGTAGAGGAATGCTTTTTTTTCAATTGGAAAGTTTTAGCTAACAGCGCTCTTACTTTCTTTGGGATACTTTAGGAATGCAGAGTAGGCATACTGCAATTGCTAGTATCGAAAGCAAAGGTTCCTTCCCCAAAATTCTGTGACTAACAATAAAAACTACATAAATAACAGAATGCAGTAGAATAGAATACAGACAACTTCATCTTATCAGAAAACCGTTTTTATGTTGTGTTCATTAAATTACAAGCGTTTTCGTCGAAATAACAACTGCCGCATTGTAGGCCCCAGCGTCAAATCAACTATATGTTATCTGGATGCTTTGTTGCAGCATATTAATTGTTTAATGATGCTTGTCGCGACCTTCACGCATGTGCATTGATTATTAAAAGATTTCAAAGGGTTTCAAAGGGTTTAACGAGCATTAACCACTCCTGGTTATCTGCCCGAAGCCCAAAGGCCCTTGCCAAAGCAAGAATACTTGCACATATGCATTATTTAATGGTATTATTTAAGCCTCAGTGTACCTAAAATGATAATTTTTTAAGTCCAACAGTGTAATACATAACATATAAAGTACAGTGCTGTTGCACATATAATGGCTACAATTATTTTTGGTATATTATGTTTAAATTGATGTATAGTTGCGCGTAGTTTTCTTGTCTACTTCTGCGGTTTATATTTGTATGTGTATCTTTAGGTGTACTTAAATACTTGAGCGTTTCCAAATTTTGCCACAAGTATTCATGGTAGAATAATAAACTCTACTAAAATACCACTTTAACTTAAGTAATAAAACTAAATTACTTGCCTAACTCATAAACTGTGCAATTTCCATCAGGCAGCAAAACCGAACTCTGATTTGCTGTTAATTGAGGTGAATTATCCTTGCTGAAGAAAGTCTGAAATAGCACAATTTAATAAAACATGTTTTACATTAATTTTGGAACAAGAGTTTATAAAGAGTACAGACTATCTCCTAGTATATAACTTCCCAACGATGAGCCGAGGGTTCCCGTATCGAATACCTGGGTTGGCACCACCCTTTACCAGATATTTCTTCTTCTCTAAAAGTCTGGTAATATTCCAAATTAAGCCGGTTCAGCCATACAAGCATTAAATTGCTTCGGCTGACTTAAGGCTCAAAAGAAATTAATTTAAAAAAGAAAAAAAGAATACCCACGGATATAGTAACTATAAACTGCAGAAGTCTGTCATACTTTAAGGCATAACTTCACGGTACCAGTAAATCTGAATGAATAAAACAATGTTGTTGAAGGATTTGCTATATTCATTCAGATTTACTGGTACCGTGAAGTTATGCCTTAAAGTATGACAGACTTCTGCAGTTTATAGTTACTATATCCGTGGGTATTCTTTTTTTCTTTTTTAAATTAATTTCTTTTGAGCCTTAAGTCAGCCGAAGCAATTTAATGCTTGTATGGCTGAACCGGCTCAATTTGGAATATTACCAGACTTTTAGAGAAGAAGAAATATCTGGTAAAGGGTGGTGCCAACCCAGGTATTCGATACGGGAACCCTCGGATCATCGTAGGGATTGAAAGATTGTCCAGAATTGCCCAGAAAGTTCCCATAGCCACCGAAGGAGCATGATAGCCTCTCACACTACCTTGGCTGGCAGTCCTGCGGGGACTTTGCCAAGATCCCTTTTTTAAGGGTTTGACCAGATCTGCTAGCCTCCAGCAGCCGGGCTGAGCTCTCTCACCACTCAGCCACGATGACCACAAAAACAATATTTCATGATGCAACTTGAAAAAACTCTGGAAGTAGGGTTGCATATTTGAACTGACAAATTCATCACAAACAGGATAGTGGGAGAGCCTACAGTTACAAGGAAGCTGTATTTAAAAATAAACAATAGGGCACAAGGTAATGGGTTCCCAGAACGGAAAAGAGGCCTTGTAGGAAAGAAAGATACATTAATCTACAAGACAACTGCTCCAATAGCGACTCAAATTCAGTCACTCCAGCAGAGGTAAGAAGCTGTTCAACTCTTCTTACTTGTTACCTAAAGAACCTACCTATTTCTTGGCCTCCAAACTGGAAACAATACGAGAGAGAAATAATGCAATATTCCTTACTGCAACTACCTGTTGGTTTATCAACTATACATCACCTGGCTTGCGAAATTTACGATATGGTGTACGTTTTGCCAGAAGAAGCTTAACATCCCATGAACTTTGCAGATTTTGCACCGACCTTTTTTTAACCTTCCAGATTGTTCGTGGCTGCTTATCAATGTCTTGTCTTTATCAGAACAAGCTTAACATTCCATGAAATTCGCAGATTTTGCACTGACCTCTTTTAACCTTCCAGAGTGTTCGTGCCGGCTTACCAATGACTTGTCTTTTTTAAAATTCACAGCATATAAGGCGACCCGGGGATACAGATATTAACAACAGATACGAACAATGTTGGACCCATTACTGGACCTTGAGGAATACGATAAGGTACAATTTCAAAATGGACTCGACTGTAATTTCAACTTTCAATGGTGCCTTTATTTCTCTCATGTAACTTTTAACAATATGATAAAATTTATCAGGTGGCTACATCTTATGACATTATTCTAATCAAGTGCAATGAGGTGAAATTGATGCTTATGGCACTTAGACAGCTAGGTCATCAATGCCAACCCCAGTCACAGTGCAGTGGACCAGGTTGCCACTGCATCACGCATTACAGAGATATTTTAAAAGTAAACCGCAAATCTAGATCTTATTATAGGTCTGTACTTCCTGAAAAACTGAAAACCTAGGCAGGGGGACAAACTCCTCACCAAATTGATGGGCCCAGTCATGCAGATGTTGAAAAAGGAGAAGAACCTCATCAAGATGGTGACGTTCCAGAAGAACAGGATGAGGCTTAAGTAGCCAGCAACACCAGAGGAAAACAAGGAGGGAAATCACCCTTTTAAAAGAAACGTGATAGTAGTTAATAATTTTGCGCAAAACATGTCTATTTGAACATGTCCATCCAATAATACCACGCTTTCTGCTACGCCTGTCTGTTTCGAAATGAGCAAATTTTGCAGTCTTTTGTGTTCGAGCATACTAATTGTGCTGGTGCAAAGCATGCTCATTACCTTTCATACCGTTCAAGTGTTTTTTGTTAGGAGGTGTACCATTTGGTTCTATTCTGTAGGACAATAATTTACTACTCTATAGTCAAACTGCTTAAGTCCCTCGCCCTTACTCTTGTTGAGTAAACACTCGACATTACCCTCCATCCATAATCTATGAGCCACTAGACGGATGGCACACTTAAGTGCTCTGCATCAATTTATATTCCAACAATGTAAAGTTTTCGGCCAAAGCATGGCCACCATTATCTATCGGGGTAATTGTATTGTTGCACCAACTTTGTGCATATTATTTGTTAATTATTCATCTGTTTCATATAATCGTTTGTATTAACGGGAGCCTGTATTGTTAAACATATTGTTAAACAATAAACATTATAGTTACTATTGTATTTGTACTCCTCCTGTAGCGAATGCGATGCTTGAGTGCCCTCCCTTAGTAGACATTTTGATTTAACCTTTTCCAAGTGAGGAGAAAGATTTATACCTTCTAGTTTAATCTAGATATGGCCGTTACTCAGCCACTTTGAGTTGGCAAATAAGCCTACTCAAAAAACAGCCTTCCTTGTATGTAGGTTTAACGATCGTTTGCTAATCCTGCAATACACATTGATATAACCCTCAAGAGAGTTGATGAGTTTTTACCTATTTCTTGGCTGAAAGGATTTATATGAATATGAGATGAGATGAAATCACTGAACCGTAAGCATTGTAGCGTGAATGAACTGGAGAGGGAAAAGTATCGCAAGAGCCAAATGTGAGCAGAGTGCCATGAATTGTACAAATTACTTACGGTAGAGATGCGAATAAAGAATTGTAGCGGACCAAAATTATCCGTTCAGCCTTGAGAATTCCAAACTATTTTATCACCTAACATTGGAGTAACACCTAATTTTCTTCACTTTCTGACGGACCTCATGTTTTTTTTCAAATGGTTACCAACAAGAGCTATTAGAAACGTACGTAC
>JAHWFP010019957.1:0-14261 GCA_023313725.1 Lithobius niger
AAAATAACACATGCAGGAAAGAATTGTCCCGACACATACGCGAAAAGAACAGCTCTAGAGGAGAACCAAAAGAAACAGTGGCATCCGTCCCCTCAATCCATAATTGTAGAAGTTACGGAGAACCCCGGTCGTGTCATATGCCTTCTCCAATTCGAGGAAGAATCACATGGTGCATGATCAGATCTTAATGTGGCCGAGCATTTCAGGGCAATATTGAAGGATTCAGTAGAAGAGACTCCTGGTGATTCACGAACGTAGACATCATAGGTACACGGGACACACTGAGTCCTGCAAGTTTGCATGCTGTCTGGGAGGCAAATGGTGAGCATTACTGACGTGGAACATGTGTAAAAATTATTAACTAAAGGAGTTATTATAGCCAACTGTGTTTGTATGGGTTTACTTATATATGTGACCAACCCCGTAGATACTACTGGTGAACAGACGTACAGATCCGTCTGATACTTCAGAATTATTCACTGTTATGATCAAATCGACCTTTTAACATCTTAACTGAGTAATAGCTGGTACCAGCAAAATGTAAAGTATGCAGGGAAAGGAAATCCGGCCTTTACTCATTCGTATCTGTCTTCTTTTGTTGGCTTTCTAGCTAGGTGATTCTCAATAACAAGCCTACAGAGACTGGGAGTGGTCGAAGGTACAAGTCGAGAAGAGGCTCAGTTTGGTTGAGGTCGAGATGAAATCGAGAGCATACTGTGGGGTAGATAAGCCTAGACTTATGCATTTTAGTGAGGAAAGCACGAAATTTGGCACATATGATAATTAACGTATACTGATGAAATCTGGATATAGGACCAACTGAATTTCTCAAACCGGAAGTGGAAACCGGAAGTGCCTGTTTTTAGCCATGAGCCAAACCAAAAAAAATAGCTTGACCAGTCTCTGTCAATGGAAGAAAGTGTTTAAAATTTGGTGAATCATACCTTAATACTACTCCAAAAATGTTGGGGTATGACAGCCCTGACTGAAAGGGGGTTTAAGGGCTCAAATGATGGTCAAAAGGACAATTTTGGACAAAAAATAATATTTTTGTCACATTCTGCTAAATCGTTGCTTTTACAAAAGAAATATGTCCCAATAATCAAAGGAAACCGAATTTAGAACTTGTTTGTCGCCATACAAAATTTCCCAGGTTCAATTGTTTGTTTAGAAATTGCTTAAATATTACCTGAACATTGGACACTTCCTTTTTATCAAGGAAAATTGGAAATTACGCCAACAGCGAAAATCATACACTAGAAATAACGTAGTTCAGTAAGCCACCTTTATGCACTTACGTTTCGTCGGAGTTGCACGACCCGGGTTCGAACCAGCTACCCAGTTTTTCTTTTTTTTTTCTTTTTATCATAACAGCAGTTTTGCATTCAAAACTACTTTAAAAGCTGAACTGCTACTGCCAGGTTTAGGGCCATTACTAAATCTAGAAATAGATGTACAGTAGAAAAGGTCATCCGGAATGTGCAGATGTCCTTTATACAATAAAGCCAATAAAAATGTTTTACTGTACGTATGGATTGAGCCATAACTGCTCTGAAGTACTGATGTAAAGCATAAGCATTTTGACATAGTTCTGTCCGCCATAGTTAAGCAAGGTACTTTAGAAACACTATCAAAAAAAAAAAAAAGACTAGTTACGATATTTGCATTAATTATAAATGACATAGCAACGATTAAAATTCCGTAGACACATGAACAACATAGTAGTAAACACTTAGCCATAACTCGGTTTTTACGCACAGCCAACCAGTTTTATTGTCCTATTGGTAGGCACGGACTGGCCCACCGGGAAATTCCCTATTGACCGATTCGGTAAGCCCCCCCCCCCCCCACTATCCCCCCCCCCCCCCCCAAAAAAAAAAAGACAAGGTAAGATTTTTTCTTAATGTTTTTTTAAAGCTTCAATTATTGCTGCTAATGACTTGTGAAAGGGAAAAGCATGGTGAAATTGGACAAGGATCACATTACAACTGTTCGATATCAACTTGTAAAGAAATTACTTATTTACGGTAGGCTGTCTGAAAGGTTGAAAAATAATCCCAAACTGAAAAAAAATTTCTTTGTTTGCAGTGTGCAGTACCGTCTAGTCTGCATGCAACTTTAAATTTATTGTTTTATGGTAGTACTGAAGTGAAAGACACTAAGTCTACCCAACCAGCATTAACAATTGCTCAGCTTATACTTTTCAATCACAGAAAAAAAAGCTTTAAGTGGAACTCAAGTACGGCAAACTGAAAACGTATGAACCACCTCTTTGTGTTCATAAGGCTTTGTCTACGTATGGCAGAACCCGTGATAAAAGTATCATTAATGAAGATCACAACTTAGGATTGTCCATTTCGTACAAACGTCTGTCGGAAATCACTACAGGACTTTGTCAAGATGTAGTTGAACGTCCTGTCCTGCCAATTTCAAAGTCGAAAGGGTACAACGACGTGCTACCAAAGTCGTCAACGGACTCCACGACTTACCTTACACAGAGCGCCTGAAGGTATTATGACTACCAACTCTGCTTTACAGGAGATCAAGAGGGGACTTGATCTTTACCTATACGTGCTTACGTGATTCAAGCAACATCGCAGCAACCTGGTTCACACTCAGTGAGGGCCAACCCACCAGGAACAACGGGAAAAAGCTTTTCCAACGGCGATGTAATTCGCAGGTGCGCCAACTCTCCCTACCATTCCGGGGTTGTTCCCTATGGAACAGACTCCCTGCTGATGTTGTACAGGCACCTTCTGTTCTATGATTCAAAAGACGCTTAGACGCCTACTTGCCTGGTGTCTTAGACCCGTACCACTACAAGAACTGGTAAACTCCTTCCCAACTCGAAAAGCTATTGAGCTTCCTGTTGGTGTAGATTCAAGTTCAAGTTCAAAGACGGGGTCAAAGTATTGCTTTCATCAAATGGTAGACTACTAGAAAATGTGCCTTCTACTGCAGCTACCCTGGAACAGCACATACTAAGGGCTGCTTATCAGGGAGGTCATGTATGGGGACAGTCTGATATTGCATATCCGGTCTTACCTCCACCTTCAGAGTGGGGTTGGGTAAAAACTGATGGCGTATGGAAGCCAATGTGGACATGTCTTCTAGAAATACGGGATAGTTATTGCAGTGTTGGTTCGCTGTAGCTGTAAAGCAGGATGTAAATCACCGTGCACTTGCAAAAATGCTGGCGTTCCATGTACACTCTTGTGTAAGAACTGTAAGGCATTTGAGGACACTGATGTATTGTAATATTTATGGGCCAAAACATCAAATATAGTGGTTTCATTGAATTATTTCTTAATAATGTACTTTAATTTGTGTTTACTTCATGTTGTTATAAGCAAATTAATTAAAATACACAGATTTACTAGTTCGGTTGAATTTTCTGATCAAAAACACATTGAAAAAGACACCTCAACTGCTAACGTACTCCATTTTTAAAATTCAGTCCACCATTTTGGAAAATGGCCGCCACATGAAATTTAAAATTAATTTCTTTATAATTAAAATACATATGCCACTTTAAAAATAAAAACGCACTAAAAAACACATAAATTGCTTATGTATGCCATTTTTAAGAATTAGTCCGCCATTTTGGAAAATAGCCGCCATATTGAATTTAAATTGATTTTTTGGTGGGGTCCCTATCTTAAAAGACTTGTGTAGACATAAAGTGAAATTGTGCAAAGTGGCACCTTTTAATCACAAATTACCGAATATTAGTGTTTTTTGATGCGAACAGACCGCGCTAATACTGCAGGATTATAGCACTTTTAAAGCCATATAACTTCCAGGGCTGACCAGAGGGGGGAGCAAGTGTGGCTTCTGTCCCTAGGTCTGTGGTTCAAGGGGGTCCAGACCACCGGCTCAGTCTAAAAAATAAAAATACAAAAAGGGTTTTTCAGTTTTTCAGAAGTTTATACGGAACGGAAAGCCAATGGGCTCAAGATTGGTTTCAGTTGCAGTTGCACACTGGCCCTGGCATACGAGAGGCGCTATGAAGGGTCCTGCCCGCTGGTACAAGAATGGAGGCTAATTCAATGAAAAGCCCACCAAAAGAAAAAAGGGCCCTAAGCATGTGAATCCCACAGAAAGGTGTAAGGGGCCCATAGAAAATTGGAACCATAATCCCATCAGACCTCTCGCCGGGCCTGATAACTTCTATATATAAACCTAATAAAGTCCTCGGTGGGTTTGATTCTTGGTTGGTGTATGAAGTTTATTATTGCTTTCAGCTTATGAGTTACATTACAGACAAGTTCAACCATAGGATAGTAACTCCTACTGTCGCAGTGAGGGGAAGCTGTCAAGAGCTATCACCTTTCTTCGTAGGTCACGTGATTGCTTTGACACGCCCACTCATAGGACAAACTACATCGTTTACACAACTACGAGTCGCTCATTGTTGCCACCATAGCAGGATCATAACGTCCGTTTACTTCCTGCATGCACTCCAAGTTTGTATTCACTAAGCCACGTGATGTCATAGTAGCTGATTACGTCACAATCTCTCACAATTTCTAACTAAACTATTGAACCTGGCGAATTTTTATTGAGACAAAAAGGGATCTAAAGTCGATGTACATTAATTATGTTGAGGCATGATTTTTTTTTGTAAAAGCAACGGATTAGCAGAAAATGACAAAAAAGTGATTTTTCATCAAAGATTCGACCTTTTAACCTTCGTTTGAGATCTTTCAGTCAATGCATGCAGGCATACCCAGAACGTGAAGATGTAAGTTATGCGCCTCATTATAAACACATTTTCCCCATTGGTGGTGGCTGGTCAAGCTATTTTTTGGTTTGGTTTACGGCTAAAAATAGGCACTTCAAGTCTCCACTTCCGGTTTCAGAAATTCAATTGGCCCTATATATCCAGATTTCATCAGTATACCTAAATCAGCATTTGTTCCAAATTTGGTACTTTCCTCACGAAAATGCAGAAGTCACCCGACTTAAGTGGCGTATCTACCCAACTAATGCCAAACGTCATCTCGATTACATTATTTTGAAGATTGAACGTAATAGCCTAAGGTTAGGAAGTATTCATGTGCTGTTTGTAATTCAATAATTTTCCGTAAGGTCTGCATTAAACAGTCGCAGTTACCTAGATGTACCCGTTCAAGACTGGCCTGAGCAGTAGCAAAGGGAAGGGGGTGGTAGAGGGAGCCAGGGCCCCCCTGAAATTGAAATATAAAAATAAAGTATTTTTTGTTAAACAGTAAAATTTTATTTATTTATATGTTTGTGTTTTAATTAATCTAACAAAACTTGCCAAGCGTTTTTACAAACGTGTCATAATGCTAAATAAATTCCTCGAGAATATGTGAGAAAAGCACGCTCCAGAAACCGGATACGGAAGTGATGTACTGTAAAATGTATTAGCTTCCGGGGCTCCTCCCTGGACAGTTGGGGAGGTAACAGCAATGGGCGCTTTACTTTCGTCAATTGTACAGGGCGTAACAGAAGTGATGGACCAGGGTACACCGTTATATTGTATCATCTCCAATCATGGGATAAGGAGTTTCACTAGTAATTGTTCCTAACTAGCAAAGAAATCTCACAGACCAGGCCTCTGGTTTCAGTTACCACTCCCCCCCCCCAACCGAAAGGCATTCAATGGGATGGATTACTACGGGGGGGGGGGGGGCAAGGCTTTCATCCCTTTTTTGTTTTTAACTGTTTTGATTGCATTCGCTTGCATACTAATTTTGTTATTTGCTGTTAGAATGCTCGGTATTTTATGGACGGTAGTCTGGGTTTCAGATGGGTAGAAGTAGTAACACTAAACTAAATAAAAGTAAAAACAGCTGAATTTACTATTAAACGGTGTTGAGACGTTTTCTACAGACTCTTAAAAACCTCATTTCCGGCAACTGAATTGCAGACGAGGGGTATAACAGTGCAAAAGGGTGCTAACATGAATCTGTAAGAATAAAAGTAAGCTATTTTTAAAGTAATGTACTATTGAATTTAGCAAGCAAACTTAATGCTGTCGTTAACTCGTTATTTTAACTTAAATAATTTTTTCAGCATTTATTATTTTTAGTCATGGAAAGAAATACTGAGAAGCGTGGTCGATTTATACGCAGGTTGAGCAAAATAATTTACAGATATTATTTAGAAATGTATTTTCATTTGGTTGAAACATTAATTACAATAACCTAACGATGGTAGGGCATAAATACTTTAAAAAAATCGGGGCTGACATCACATTTATTTGCAGTAATGAAAATAGGTTAAATGACACAAGATGCCCAGTGACAGGACCGAAAAGACTCGCAAGCAAGCGAACACACGTTATTAAATTTTCAGCACTAGTAATTTATTTGCCTTGAACACAAATTACGAGTTATGAAAATTTAATAACGTGTTTTTTCATGCTTGCGAGTTTTTTCAGCCCTGTCAGTTGACATCTTGTATCATTTTTCTACCACTGTTCGCAGTTTTAATCTTCTGTGAAAATAAGTTGTTTTTAAGTATTTTAAGTATTTTTCGCAATGCCTTTTTTAAAGTACAGTCATTTATACGGAAATTTTACTGATATTCTCCTTCACTAAGTTTTAATTTTGTTGGAAAAAAATAATGCTCCAGTGTTACTAAAATTTAATCATGTAACGCAATTTTGAATGTTGATTTTCAAAGATTTTTCAACTCCTGGTGGCGGATGGGCCTTTATCACTTCAGTCCAACCCTGTCTCTGGATCTACGGAGTATTGCTGTAGTAACTGCTTTAAATTATCAGCGACATAACGACCGCCTCCTCCGCCCAGTAAATTATGTCAAAGATCTTTAATATTTGCCTTTAAAGTTCACGAGATAATGTCGATAGCTTCAATAAATCTCGAGTGCACCTCCAAACCTTCAAATTGTATTTACGTTTTAATAGAGTAGACATTCGAATAGAACGGAGAACTTTTTAACTCTTCTGTTCTTGCTAGCTGCTGCATTCAGGAAATGTATATTTCTAAGTTACTGCTAACGAAATTAATATAAAAAAAAGTATGCTAAATTACCAATTAAGATTAAGAGATCAAATTATACAAATAGAAGTATTATTTCCGTTTTATCAGACTGCCCAAGAGGGAAATCAAACCACCAACTTCTTTGGATAAAAGGTCCCTGCTTTTATATCGTTCCATGTTAAAGTTTCAACTCAAGTTTTCTGCCAGACGACAATTTCATTTCACGTGTGAACTTTAAATTTGAAGAAGATTCGGCCCGAAATTTGAACATCAAATTTATTTCATTACGGATAATCAAATATGTTAAATACGCCCTGCTGCTTTCCATGTTCCTGTTTGATTATTCCATGGACTTTTCACACAATCACATTATGATCACACGTGATTATTCATAATAACGTTTGTAACTGCAAGCAGTGATTAAGTGTAAACATCAAAATACACATTCGTAATTTTACACGTGAACTTTTCTTCTGTTTTTTTTTTTTTTTTCGCTGAACAGACCGTTATCATTTGTCTCTAGCGATAAACTTGCCCTCGTGTATGGAGAAGATAAACTGATAGGTGGTAAAAATTCTCCATTATCTAAACAAACCGCACCTGACTTATGGCGTTTCTTATCAAGCTGCGAGTCTAACGTTGATTCTAGAACTTTTTTCGTGTAAGAATCAAGATGGAAGCTGTAACATCCATGATCAAAGGACGCCACCCTAAGTTAGGGGTGACTTACTCATCAGTTAGCACCAACGACGACTTGACATCAGGGGTGGCAGTACCTGGGGTGCTCAATTCAGCCAGTCTTGCTACGCAGCTGCTTTCCGGTAGAGTAAACACACTTGGTAGTTTCAAGAAGTCTTGGTAGTTTTAAAACTTTCCAGTTGTTTATTACTTGTTCTAGTGTCCCAAACCGGAAAGTACTTAAAAATCAAGAAAGGTAAAGATCTCAACATTAAATTGTCATATTACTTCAGAAAGTATGAAGTACTTTTGTGAGAAAAAAAAAACACTGTTATCGTTCATTAGTAGCCTATTTCGAATACGGTACTATTTTTTAATCAGGACAGACTTATAATAATTGTTATTATATAATAATATTCCATACGCCCATATTAGTGACGCGCGATGTGCAGCAGAGCAGGGAAACTTCTTAATCATTGTATGCTGGTGTATATGCCTGTATCCACGGTAAGGGCGGGTTTATGCAACGTAAATTTTCTCGCTCGCTCACTAGCTTTTACTTGATTAATGCTAAATCTGATGGCTGCTTCTCCACTTTACCGGAGAATGCGGCTATGGCAATAACGCGGACGTAGAGCTTCTCCTCGTGCCTCGTGACACGACGTATGAAGCATGCAACATGACAGCATCGATTTATGACAACAAGAAAACAATTTTTATTGCATTACAAGATGACATACTGATTTCTGAATGCTGGCATTCGATGGTTTGTCTTCGAATCGATAACCCCGAAATGGACGCCATGTTGGATTTTGAATTCTCCCTGTGAGTAGCTATTCATTTTACCGCCGTTTGATCACTGCTAGAAGCTATTCTTTGAGGAGAATAGCAAATTTTGGAAATAGCTTGAAATGACAACAATGTTGTATTAATGTTTAAAATTACTGTTGCACTTTATCGTTTATCCGTGTTGTTATTCATAATACATTTAATTTGTCCATTACCTCATTCATTTACGGGAAACTAATCGTAAATAAATAACGATTGCCTAGTAAATAGCGTTCAGTAAGCGAGAAGGTGGCCCTGTAGGCTCACTTCATTCGTATTTTATACTTCACACATGTATCTCTGAACTTCATAGTTATATCTACGAACTACATACTTCATACCTCTTGTTTTTCTCTTATCTTTAACTCGAGTGAAGCTGTTTATCACAGATCATTGTTGTATCATGCCTTCTATAAGACGATCTTATACTATAAGACTGTTTAACAAAAACCAGCTTGGTGAATGTTCTCCCACTTTGGTAGGTTCTGGGCTACGTCACAGTCATTCCATTTTACAGTGTTCCATCCTTTCTTCCAGATTTGCCTTCATCCCGATGTTGTGCTCTTGCCATCGCCAACGCTAGTCGGTGCAAATTGACCAGCCCTCAAACGTTTACCTTCTCTGGATACGTCAAGTGTCCTCCCTTTGTCATCGATCATGGACATACTGGTGTGATGGGATCTTACAAGAAGAGTCTTACTGCTAGAGGCACTGCTGGTGTGGTCACTTACCTCATGGAAGCCTGGGCACCTCTACAACTCCAAATCATGTGGTCCGTGCCATTTGATACCAACCTGTTCACTTCGTGGGTAAATGTGTGCGTTGGTGAACGGATTGCAAGTGATTCTTTATTTCAGGACATGTATCATGGTCGCCATGGTGAAGTGATTAAGGCCAAAGACACATGTCGCATTTTCCGACTAACTCCACACATCCGTGCTGAAGTGGTTATGACCAATGGTGGTCGATGTACATTGGTTGTCAAGTTGTTCCGGGATACGTAGCACCATGGGTTTGACCCATCGACTCATAGAAGCATTGATATTCTGACTCTTTGTTGTTAAGAGGATCAGTCTGGTGTCACTGGAGCTGTGTTTTGCCAAGACGGGTTATCTTGGTCACAGTACATAACACAGTAAGGACACTAATAAGGACACTAATAAGGGGATTAATAAACTCTTCAGGAAAAGCTGCAGTATTCAGGTCAGCCCTCTAGTTTCGTCTCTGTCAAGATCCTCTGGCATCGTTAAGTAAAATTTGATAATTATAGAAGAAAGTAAACATTGAATATGAAAGTGCTCATTTTGATAGCATGCGAATGCTCGTTTTGACTATTAAACACACTCTATTGTTTATTACTTAAGTTTTTTAAATTAATCTAACTTATTCAACATTCCACATATACGGATAAAAAATCAGCACTGACTATTATACAGAGGTATAACCAGTGGGCTTCTTATAAGCAGTCAGAGTCAGTCCTTTTATACAACCAAGGTAAAGTAAAATTAGAACCGTAACGAGCCAGTAGGTTTTCTACGTGAGACGGTGTCAAGCCACCCCCACCTATACAGTTGTGTACGAGTTGTGTATACAGTTGCTCCGATCTTTCCGTGGAGGAATGGACTCAATTTTGTGGCGAAGTGAAACGACAAAGTCGAATACTCAATTGAATTTGGAATTTTGTTTGTAATTTTGTTTGTTTGCTCGTATGTTTGAAAAACGAAAACATTTACACATTTGAAACCATTTGCTCCAAATTTTAAACAAATTTAGTAAACAACATGAAGCAACTGCAGCTGGCTAACTTTCCTATTTTTTTTTTTACATAAAAACATTATACACCAAAATAAGACTTATGATACAAAAATAATTCAACAACCCTTTGTCACCTATAAAAAAAAAGAAAAAAAGACAACGAAAAAAAGACAACGAAATTATAAAACCATTAATCACAGAAACGGTGTACTACTTAAATTCATTATAAACTCACCATACTAGCTGTTACATTAGTAGTTAGGTAGCTTAGCGACAAAATTCGACAGAATTAGGACATGGCGGACAAATGCCCTGAATTTTTTGTGTGTGGCTGGCCGTCGCCCCTGGAGGGGGCTCACGTCATCGGCTCCTGGTGTGGCTTAGTTAAGAGTATGGGTAATAAGAAAATGGGCTGCTCCACACAATTTGAACTTATAGTGGACTGAAGCAGGCCTTATATACCAAAATTACGCAAATAGTAACAAAACTGCATACAGTGAAGCACTTTTCACAACCATTAATAAACCGATCAATATAATATGCTGAAACATACTACAGTAGTTCTGTACATCATTTATGACAAATAACGTTCTATGAGAAAATGTCGAAAGTGAGTATACAGCTCACTTCCGGTAAATAGTCTTCACCACGTAACTCTTAAAGCTTTTAACCGACAGGTCTAAAATTTTACAGGCATATTCTAGAAACCATTTACGTCAATTAATATTTAATGATATTTTGTTTTAGCTCTACCGGAAGTGATGGTGAAAGTCAGTTCCGGTACGATTTCTTCACTTAAATGCGTATTTTCACCTTTTCAACTCCTAGATGCAGCACCGTAGAAACTTCGAGCAATATAAAGAAAATAGAATATGGGGAACGCTATCGAAATGGTGAACACGTGCCTTTAATGCATAACTTCTAAGTGGGTTAGTAGGCAGGTTCCACAATTTGCACATACCTTTCTTACATCTATGATAAAATAATGTTCTATGAGAAAGTAGAACAACTTCCGGAAGTCAATATACAAGTCACTTCCGATAAATAGTTTAGGACATAGCTCCCTTAATATTAGCCAGCTCATTCAGCGACATGGTATTAGTATAGGATATTACCAGTGTTTGCAACAATGGTGAGGATTTGGAAATTGTACCTCCGAGAGATGCGGCAATAACCTCGAAGGCAAGGCCGAGGAGTGTTATAGCTGAATCCGAGAGGGCAAGAGTTATCCTCGGAGCCATTGTTGCAAACAGTGGTAATATGTTTACTGTATTGAGTTCTTTTTTTAAGTTTTTAAGTTTAAGTTTTTCAGTTAGATTAAGCTAATTACATCGTACATTGTCAGTATCAGTGGGTTGAAGTGACATTCTACTTTGCTCTCTTCTTTTTTTTTTTTGGTCTCTACGTTGTAATCATTGTGTCATTTAGAGTTAGTGGAGTGTTAGTTCTTAGGTTATTATTGCCGGCTCGAACTGAGTAGCATGTGTGAATAAGTAAAAAAAAGGCCAATGTAATTGAGACAAACAGCATTTATACCTCCATTGCAACAACCGAGTATGGTTACAATAATGCTTTCAAGTTTTTTTTTTTTTGTTACATTCCTGGCTGATGACGCAAGGGCACTGTAATTAATTAGGTGAGTAAGCCTCAAAACCCATAAATTAAGAATTGTGTGCAAAGGCGGCAACGGAAAAAAAAACAGTCATTGCATTGCCCAAAAACTGCCTAAAATCAGGTAACTCCATTAATGGTGTGCTAGGCATTTGTTAATAATATAAGGTGTTCTGTGCTCTTGGTGTACCACCTACCGTGATAACTGGTGGATGTCTTGAAACCTTTCAAAGTTTTTAAGATATGCTTCCTGGCGCAGGCCCTTCCACCAACAGTTCAACAATTCCGAAATTGAGAGCAAGAAAACAACGTTGAAGAGTCCACGTCCCAAGAAGCAGGAAACTTCCAAAAAATCCCTATTTGCTTCTTTTGTGACGCCACTATATACGTCCTCTGGCATACAACACATTCAGTTCGAACAGGTCACTAAGAGAAATGGCAACAGATAAAAATGATACTCAACTATTGGTCAAGTTATCAAACGGTGATCTGATTGTTAGCGATGCTAAATATCATCTTCAGTGTTGTGCAGCTTGCAGGAACATTCGCCGAGCCTACATCTGGAAGTGCAAACCCACACCAACAGTCGAGGAAGAATTACGAGGTCGATGCTAGGTGGAAATAGCATCCTACACCGAAAACTGTAGAAAACGGATAAAAAGTTTTTTACATTGGGGGCTTGCAATACAAAAGAAGCAAATAACGGGGCTTTGGAAGTTGCCAGCCTCTTGGGAGATAGGCTCTGCAAAGTCTCGTCTTCTGCCTATGATATTATATGTTCTCTTTGACGGTAGTTTTCTTGCTCTCTCAATTTTGAAATTGTTGCTGCTGATGGGGTTAAAAACCTTTGTGCGGTCCAATGCATTCGTCTGTTGTTATGGTATGTGGCACATCAACAGCACAGAAGTCATTATTATCAAGAAAAACCTTTTACACCACTAATGGAGTTTTCATAATTATGACAGGCTTTGGAGAATGCAAAGAATCTGCTTTTACTTTTGGTATATTGCACACAATTCCCCAGTGTATTGTTACTTAGTCGTCTAATTGGTTCTAGTGCCCCTGCTTCGTCACAGCCTACTAAAACCATAAGGAAAATTAACTTTCTTCGGAATTATTTTACCACTAGAGGAAGCCCGTGCTATGCACGGGGCCGGTCACAATTCCCCGGACATTTACCCGACGACTTGTCAGATTGATCGACCACTCATGCCTGGCTCCTTTTTGGCTGCACGTAGAGTGGGAGAGTGCATTTTCAATGCGGGCTCGAGGAGGGGAGAAGTGGTTTTCCTTTAGGCTTTCCTCTTAGCCAGCCTCCGATATTATTATAAAGACTAGAGGAAGCCCGTGCTATGCACGGGGCTGGTCACATTTCCCGGGACATTTTCCTGACGACTTGTCAGATTGATCGACCATTCACGCCTGCCTCCTTTTTGGCTGTAGGTAGAGTGGGAAAGTGCATTTTCAATGCGGGCGCGAGGAGGGGAAAGTGGTTTTCCTTTAGGCTTTCCTTTTAGCCGGCCTCCGATATTATTATAAAGATGTCACTGAATGAGACAGCAAAGTAAGGGAATTATGCCCTAGATTATTCACTGGAAATGACATGTGTATTCAATCACTTCTGGTAGTAAGTAAAATTTTGTAACAGAACATTATTTGTCATAGATGTAAGGAAGTTAAGTGCACAATTTCGAACCTGCCGACTAACCCATTTAGAAATTATACATATATCTGGGCAAAAAAATCCTACCGCGACTGACATTTACTATTACTTCCAGTAGAGTTAGGACAAAATGTAATGCGATGTTATTTGGCATAAATGGTCTCTAGCATATGCCTGCAAAATTTGAGCCCTATCAGTTAAACAGTTTAGGACTTACGTGATAAAGACTATTTACCAAAAGTGAGCCGTTTATCAACTTCAGGTTGGATTTTCGACATTTTGTCATAGAACTACTGTAGTAAGTTCATTATATTGATCAGTTTATTAATGGTCATGAAAAGTGCTACACTGTATGCAATTTTAGTACTATTTACATATTTTGGTATACAGGGTGTTTAAAAAAAAAAACGCTACACGTCGAAGTCGAATTTTTCTAAGTCCAACAACCTTTCCCCGCCGCTATAACCCTTATCCATGACCTCAGAAAAGAAATCATGAAAGTTATTCCTACCTCAGAAAAGAAAGCTTTTATTTGCTTTTCAAACAAGAACGCAAAAGGTAAAAAAAAGCATGTGACATCCCTGGTTGGTGGGGGAGGTGGACAATAAAAGCCCATAATTAGATTTCAAAAGTTAAAAGGAAAAAAGAAAACCATTTATTTGGCCAGCAAGCAAAATAGCTAAATAAACGCTTTTACAGTATCTGGATACCAAATAAAAACGCAAAAGGAAAAAACGCATGTGGCAACCCTG